>JAHXHD010001142.1:0-15087 GCA_019857685.1 Papiliotrema terrestris | reverse complement strand
CCTCCCGCCCCGACGCCCCTTCAGACCCTCATCACACAAACGACCACGAACACAGACTACGATGCCGTCTGTGTGCCGTTGACGAACCAAAAATGGCAAGAAAGATGGGACCGATTATGTCTGCGCCCGATGGACGAGGATGAGCCGGTCCCGACGCCGCAGAGCTTGGCGGAGCGAGAAGCGGTGGACCGCGAGGCGGACCTGTGGAGGCGCGAGGGTGGCCTGAATCGGGACGAGCTGAACGTTACGCGGCTGGAGGAGACGCAAACGCTAGTCGCTACTGCTGCGGACTGGTTGGAGCTGGATAGCCCGGATGAGGGGATCCGATTCGATTCAGAACTGGTGAGTGTAGTTGACGGGCATCTACATTGAGGCTTCAGACGTTATCAGTCCAGCCTTGATTGTCTGATACGCTCCAGGAGCTGCTCCTCGGCACTGATGACACCGCTGACGCCAGGCGCTTCGGGCGGAGCTGCAACAAGCTCTATACCTCGCCATCCCTGTTCTTATTCTCCCTGCCCCAATCCTCGCCAACCGAGCATATCTCCCATCATACGCCCGAGCTATCGCCGACCTCCTCGCTCTAGGTGGACCCACCGCATTCACCCAATTGTCGATCCGGATACCCATCTCCGATCCCGCCGAGCTGATTCACCAAGGTCCGGCTGGCCCGTCGCTCGCACCGCCCTTCACCGGTCCCTCCGCCACTCACCCCGGACAGACCAACGGAACAACCTCCGACCCCGTCACCGACAAGCGACACAAGCGCATGTCGAGCATGTCCACTCGTCCGACGTCTATGCACCAGGCGAACAACACCCTGCCGGTCATTCCCGCCGGCATGCGCGTCCCGTCCGGCGCGAGCGGAGTGAGCGCCACGAGCAGCGTCATGTCTGCTCGATCAGCTGTGCCAATGTTCGCGACGGGCGATCCGAGCTCGACGTGGGAGATGTGGGATTGTATCAGGAGGATATGCGGGTACCACCCTCGGCTGTCCGTCAGTAAGTGACGGTGGATTTTGCGCGATGCGCATAAAGAGACGTTGTAGCTGACGGCAGCGCTGGACCTGAGCAACCCTCTTCCGCCGTCAGTGGGCGCCCTGGCAAGATGGACTGCCGAGCCCGTCAAGAATATCTGGCTGCCCGCTACGTCGTTCATCCCAAACGCCAAAGGGTACCCCGTCCTGTCCAAGGCGTGCCAGGCCTTCCTGCGCGGTATGGCCAAGGTGAGCTAGGACATACGTCTTCCTCTCAGGATCTGATGGTAGCAACATCCCACGGTCATCCTTCATGCGACACAACCGCCGAAACACCCTGCAGGCGGTCCGACGGCCTACTTGCAGTACATCCGCCATATCCTCTCGTCCCCCGGACCAGTCACGACGCAATCAGCCACCGCGTCCGCGCAGGCTAGAATACCGGAGAATGGCGCTGCGGACTTTACGGCAGGATATGCAGATTATCTGCAGGCGCCGCTACAGCCTCTTATGGATGATCTGGGCAGCGCAACGTATGATGTGTTTGAGCGGGATCCGGTCAAGTACCGACAATACGAGGAGGCGATCTACCTTGCCCTGATGGATCTACCTGAGGACCGGGAGCAGTGGGTGCTACGGGCCAATACAGGGGAGGGAAATGCTGATTCGCAGCGTGATCATGGTGGTCGGAGCAGGCCGGGGACCGCTCGTGTCGAGATCACTTGCGGCGCTGGACAAGTCGGGCAGGAAAGCGAAGGTGTACGCCGTGGACAAGAATGTCAGCGCCTTCACGACGTGCGTGCATATGACATTCGAGAATGGTAGTTCTATCTGACCCTCAGGCTGCAGGAGCGAAAAGCCACAGAATGGTACGACCGCGTCCAAGTCATCTTTGGCGATATGCGGAATATCGACATACCCGATCGAGCGGACATCATGGTCTCCGAGCTGCTCGGCAGTTTCGGGGACAATGAACTCAGCCCGGAGTGCCTCGATGGCGCCATGCGGTTCTTGAAGCGTGAGCCGGCGTCTAGCGTCAGCCATGCGTACACTGACGGGCAGCGGACGGAATCTCAATACCCATCTCGTATACCGCTCACCTGGCGCCGATCTCGTCGACGAAGCTCTATTCCGAGGCGACTGCGAGCACGAGAGCGCCTGGTGGTGCGGAGACGCCGTATGTGGTCATGATGTCTGCGGTCAATATCATCTCGGCGGATGGCGGTGGAGCCGCAGGACGATGTGGCGAGCGGATTCAGCAGTGTTGGCAGTTTGAGCATCCGCGGCGGGACCTCATCCTTGATCCGACTGGTGAGTCAACGCTCCCCAACGCCGGGACATTCTCGTCGGACGACCGCGATGTCCACCCCATCATAATGTCTGCCAGCAGCGCTGACCCCAGGCGTCCCACTCACCAACTCGCACAACACCCGCTCCTCGGCCGTCACCTTCCACATCCCGCACGCGGCACCCTTGCACGGCTTGGCGGGGTACTTCGAAGCCCACCTGTACTCGAACATTGGCCTTTCTATCCACCCGGAGACCGCCCACCGCGTCTCGCCAGACATGTTCTCCTGGTTCCCCATGTTCTTCCCCTTCAAGGAGCCGCTGTACCTCCCCAGCGGGGCCGAGTTGGAAGTGGGGATATGGCGGCTGTGGGACGGAGGAAGGCGGAAGATTTGGTACGAGTGGTGTGCCGAGGCGTTCTTGCCCACCGCTCCGACGACGGCGCCGGCATCTGGAGCAGGCGCAGGAGCAGGAGCGAATGGGACGAACGCGCTGTCCCCGACGGCGCCGGGAATGGCGGGCCGATCAGCCAGTATAGGCGCGGGCGGGGCGCTGAACAGTCCGATGATGGATGCGCCGTTCTCGCCCGGCCTCCCTGTCGCCCCGGGCGCAGGCCCAGATGCGCTGCCAGGTGGGCGGGTCAAGATTGGCCAGACGAGTCTGCACAACCCCGGAGGAGTGCATTCGTGGGTCGGGCTGTGAGCACTGAGGATGAACGAGGACGGCGAGCCAAGGAGGGGACGTCGGGTCCTGCTGTCTCAGCCTGAGGGACTGAGCATGTGGTGTGCAAGGAGAAGGCGCTGCGGCGGCGCGAGTGTGAGATGATCAGCAGTGGGGAAGCAGACCTTTCGCGGCTCAGCGCCGAGGAAATGTGGGAAATCAGGTACCACAAAGTCAGGATCGGACGTGGAACGCATGATGTAACTTCAGCGAAATCTATGTCGGCCGTACACCGCGTTTCACGTCATGCACATGATGAGTTGCATGAATGCCGTCGACACATGATGCTCTATTCGCGTATTGGCGAACAACGTTGCAAGGCCTTTTCGGTTTGGTATCTCGTAAAACGCATGGCTACTGTTCGACACCGTCATCTCTGCCGTCATGTTGGTTGGTCCGCTTGATGATGTCTTTCACGTCGTTCTCCGGTGGCGTCCATTGGCGATTCTCGCCTCGCTTTTGTGCCATCCTTGATCTTTCCTACATTCCCGACTCTTCACTCCCTGAATGGTGTCCGTCCCCCAGATCTTTTATAGATCCCACCATCCTCTCAACGACGTGCATCCTCCGTTTCCTTGCCTGATTTTTGCGCCTGTGCACCCCCAGGCGTCCTAAGAGGCGGTTTGAACTCGGACTTCGTCAATCCCGAAGCCGACAGCAAACTGGACGGTCGGGCTTCAACAGGCCACGTTGGCGGGGCAACCCTTCGCGTGGTACTTGACGGTCTCGCCAGTGGTCCACCAGCGCCAGATGTGCGCGCCCTGCCGGTCCTGCGGCTGTTCTCGCCTGGGTGTTGTACAGTGACTGTCGGGGCTTGCGGATCCGGTTGTCCAGATGTCTCGATGACACGGCGCCTGTCCGGTGCGCCTCGTTGTCCCTGTCCTTCGACTCCGTCAGACGTCCCAACTGAGTCCTCCAACGGATGCGCCCGCCTGCCCGTTGCCATGAAATCCGCAACTTCCGCCCGCTGCCCCTCTCCCAATTGTTCAACCCTGTGCGCACCCTCCGACCCCTCCAGTGCTCCCTCATCATCGTCCGACGTCTCAGCGAAGACATCGTATCGTCGCCGCTGGGGTACAGGCAACGACATGGGCACGTCTTCTTCGGTCTCACTCTTGCAGTACTGCGATGGGGGTTTGTATGCTTCCCGTCAGCTTGATTCTGGCTTTCAAGGGTCCAGGAGCTCACGCAACATCAGGACATTCTTCGACTCCTGCGTGTCGGCCCACTGCTGTTCCGTATTTTCGCGCCCGATTGTGGCAGTAAAGCGCTTCCTGTTCCAAGTCCGAGATAGCCCGTATGGTGGTGAAGAGAGCGTATTGAGCTGCGTGGGCGACAGATGGTAGTCGTGCGCCCCACCACAAGACGCCGCGCCACCCTGGCTCGCGAGTCCGCGACGTCCGCCAGATCCCTTCGCCTCGGCTTTGTCGGCGCCGAACGGGTCGCTTCCTTGCCCCAACTTCTGAGCTCTTGTTCGGCTTGATTCGGGCTTGCCATACTCATCGCTATCACTTCCCTCCCTCGCCACCATCTCCAGCTGCTCCGCTCTCAGCCGCCGCTCCTCGAAGCCTCGATACTCGGTCAAATTCCTCATCAGCTGGTCCTTCTCGTTCTTCCTCCTCTTCTCGCCGATACGTCGCTTCCGCTGCTCATTTCTGAGCTGTCTTACCGTCTTGACGGCGGGAACGTTGTTCAGCACACCCTGCAGGTACTCCGTCATTTGTATGCCGGACATGCCGTCCTTGAGCAAAGCACGTGCCTTGTTCGTGGGTGCCGGTGCTGACTGGGCGGTCTTACGGGTCCCTGCACCGAGAAGGGGTCTGGAGGGTCCTGGGGAGTTGTCGAAGGATGCATCGTCGAGCTGCGGCACTCCCGCCCAAGAGCTTGGTGGCGGGGCGGTACGCGCATGAGTTTCTGGATTTGGTTCCGCTGGACGTCTTTCGGCTTCGGTAGATAGAAGTTGCGTGCTTCCAGCTGAGCGGTGCGGCTCGCTCGTGCCGGGGGCTGACTGCCTCATTCGAGGTGAGACCGGCGGTCCATTAGGAGATGGACGAGGCTGCGTTTGGTTCTCCCTCCCGCCTCCTGCTTGGTGCGATGGTGGCGCCTCGGGGATCACACGGAAAGCCTCAGGCCCCGATCGAGCAGAGCGATTTGAAGATATTCCGTTCTTCCCGCACATGTCATCCAGTTGGTGAGACAGCGAATGATCGGGTCGAGCGGCTTCTATGTCATCTGAGCCGTACTTGACCGTCAAAAGGAATTCTTCCGCTTGCGAGGCGGTCAACAGCCGTTCATCCAGCAGCCCGTTCAGCTCCGCCGCCCAGCTGTTTTCTCGAAGTGGTATGATAGAGGCTTTATTCTCGTCGTTTGGCGAGAATTGCCGACTGCCGACAGCAAATGCCTTCCCCGGCAGTCGAGTCCTAGTGGTACTGGGGTCTGCCACAGATGGCTGATACCCGTCCCAAGCACTGCCCAATCCGCCTTCGTGGTTGGCCCCATCTGCAATTGCCATCCTGTCAAGTACGCCTCCCAGGGCTTCCTCCGTCTGTTGCTGGCCTTCGTGCGTTCGTTGTTGGGAGGCAGTGGTGGCAATGCCTGTGGCTATGGAGCGTTGTCGCTCCTGCTGTTGTGTCCGCGGTAGTCGTCCGTGTTGCTCGAGGATCTGCTGTTGCTCAAGGCCCAGCTCTTCCGCCATTTGCCGCTGCATACCATCGAGACGCTCCTGGATTTCCCGTCGATGTTGGTCCCTGAACTGCGCTCGGACGCGTACCGTTCGCTGTAAAGGGAGATTCACCCCGAGGTGTTCTGCCTCCCCGGCAGGCTGTGGCTGATAGGCATCAGCTCCCTGTGAGGCGGAAGCACCGGCATGCAAGTACGACGTGGGGATATCTGTCGACTCAGTCGTTCGCGAATCCGTGTGCGAGTGCGTCGTGGTGGTGGGCGGTCGCGAGTCCTGCTCTTCGTGTGTCGTCGAGCGGCCCACCTGCGTCTCGGATGAGACGAGCGGTCTTCTCCTAGCTTGAGGTGGAAGCGCTGGCGAGGGGGCTCTCGTAAAAGTCAACTGACTCGATTTCGGTCTGACCGGCCCGCCGCGAAGGCGGTAGCCACGGCTGGGGGTAAGGCTCGCGATGCTCTCACTTGGGGCAGGTCCTTGCATTCTAGACTCTGCTCCCGGACGATCATCGACCCAATCCTTACGACGTGTTCGATCTTGAACTAGCTTCGAAAGGGACTGGATCCTCAACTCGCGCTGACCCGCTTGAACAAGCTCGGGATTGACAACCATGGACGTCTTGCTGCTTCGGCGTTTGATTTCCTCCGAGGCTTCCTTGTCTCCAAAGGGGACTGTCCTGATGGAGCGCATAAACGTGAGATCTCGAGATGCTTTCTCTGCAGCGACGACAGCGGACGGACGTCGCTTTCGTATGACCGTGCGAGTGGATAACGGGATAGGTGGACGCGCTCGTGGATTTCGGTCACGCCAGAGAGCTCGATTGCGACGTGGGATATCCCGGACATATCTGTTCATGAGCTCTCTCGTGAAATTTGTTTGAACGCCTTACCTGTCAAGGTTTTCCTGACCTTGTGTCGAGGACGTCATCTGCAATGCCGGGTTGCCATAGTCCCTGTTGACACGCTCCCCTCGTCTCTCGGTTTTGTCGGTCGTCACAAAACGACCATTATGTCGCCGAATCACATACTCCGGCTGAGTATACTGGCTATTAGGGTCTGGCTTGAACGCTTCCGTGAACGCAATTTCTCCTCGATCCCGACGAACGGCTCGGGGACCATCGGTCGAATCGTAGTCAAAAAGCCCATCAATTCTCTCCTCTGGCCGAGCCCCGTTACGGGCGACTGCACGTCGCTTTCGTGGTCTTGTCTCCCTCTCCTCCTCCTCCTCGTCTTTGTCTTGGCCTCCGTCCCTGACAGGCTCGTACAGACTATGCAAGCCCTCCCCAGGCAGGACGGGCGGTGATTCCGGGAAGTATGGTGTGCAAGGCCTTTCAACTTCTGCGTTGAGTTCATTTGGCGACGGAGG
Source organism: Papiliotrema terrestris (assembly GCA_019857685.1). Classification (NCBI taxonomy): domain Eukaryota; kingdom Fungi; phylum Basidiomycota; class Tremellomycetes; order Tremellales; family Rhynchogastremaceae; genus Papiliotrema; species Papiliotrema terrestris. The sequence continues at coordinate 8,065 of JAHXHD010001142.1, read as the reverse complement.
CCAAATCGAGGTCGAGAACGGCCGTTTCTTCCGGTCATAGCGATAACTAATACCATCATCCAGCTGTGTCGCCTTCTGGGGCAATATGTACGCCGTAGGCTTCCTTTTGGAGTAGGTTTTGGTAGCCTGCAAGCCGTTCTGTGCCATTCGTTCCTCGTGCGTGGGGCGTTGGGTCGGCTCGCTGCGAGACATACGGTGCGGTGACAACGATTGGGCAGACAGGGGCGTGTCCGGGCTGAGGGGACGACGGTGCTGTGAGTGTGACTGTGGCAGCATTCGGGGCGGTGTAGGAGGATTTTTCCCGTCATATCTCCCGCCCTGCATATAGTGAAAAGGGTTCCCCGAATTTGACTGATGAATCGCCCGTTCTCTCGGAGTCGGGTCGTCTCGAATGTCAGATAGGGGGTACTGGGTGGCGTCCTGGGCGCGCACGCGACTCCTGGTCGCTCTTGCATAGTGTGCAATCGGCTTGAAGCCGAAGTCAGCCACCGATTCCCATGGCCCCATGCCCCTGTGTGTCCCGGAAGTTGACCTGCGTGTCTGTGGTCGCAGGGGTGGTAGCCTGACTGGGCTAGTTTCTGCATGAGTCTGTCGCACTCCGCTCAGATCGCCGTTGAGACGGTTAGGTGCGGAGACGTGTCCGAGTTCAGCCGAAAGGAATGAAACTGACGCCAACGTGCGAGTACGCGGAGAATTGCGGTGGGAAGGCCCATCTCCGTGGATTGGAAAGAGACGACTTTCCCCTCCAGGTTGACTAGCTCCAGCTCCTGCCCCAGCGCCCTCATTTTTGTCCTCAGCCTGGCCTGGGTGGACGTGCGCCAAGTTGGCCTCCGCACCTGAGTTCCGGCCTCGAGCAGTAATCATCGGCGCTGAAACCCAGACGGAATCTTCCCAGTAACCTTCTTCCGGCTCGGTCATGGTCCGGACGGGTGCATCTTGTCCCAGGGGACTCGAGGGATTCTGCTTCTTGATCAAGGCTCGTGGTAGTGATTGCGACATGTGGATGGAGGTCCTTTGATGTGACCGCGGGGCGTCTTGAGGCGAAGGATGGTGGGGAGATCTATGGGTGATCGGTCGAGTGAGGCGGCGGGAACCGTGCTGAGAGGAGGTGAACCTTGGGATATCAGGAAGGTGAGGTGCTGGTACTGGACCGTATGAAGGGTTGCCCAAGTCCGAGGGAATTCTGGACGGGCGAGCGGGCGATGTCTGGTAGCGCGCAGACCACGATGCTGGAAAGCGTGAATTGGTGGCATTGACGGGCGTATCAGATGCGGTCAATGCCCTTCGTCGACCACTCTCTACCTGGCGATCAGTTAGATGATCTCAGCATGGTCAACGGCAATCCTGACGATGGGGGACTGAGCAGGAGGCCGTCCCTGCGAGCCACTACGGCGAAAGGGTGTATCGAGTCCCAGACGAGACCTGCTGGGACTGGAACCAGATGGGGATCTTCCCGTCATGCTTGGGCATCACACCACCCAGGTGATTAGGGTAGAGAGAGGGTACACAGGGTATATGGGGGCGGGATGGATATACGGAAAGTAGAGAGAGAGGGAAGTCAAGAAGAGGAAGTAGTTCTCATCATGCCTTGTGTGCCCCGAATCCCCCCGTTTGCTCACGGGAAACGCTTGGACCACCGTGGACCACCTCCACCCACCCATCCAGCCCACAGGCACCGGACATGTCGGCGATCTCCGCTTGATCGGGCCCTCTCCCACTCGCCCGCTATTATTGATGATGATGCTTGCCGATGTCCTCTTCCACCTCTCTAACCAACCTCACTGCATCTCAGCCAAGCGGCACCGCTCCTACTTTATCCACCTACCTCTCGTTGCCACAGATCGCGATGTTGGTGAAGGTCAAGGTAAGCTGGAAGCCTGGGCCGCTGTGTTCATAGCTCACCATCAGACGCTTACTGGCAAAGAAGTGAGGAGGCGAACTCTCGCTCTCACCGGTTCAGGCTGATATCAGGTGGAAATCGACGTGCAACCCGAGTGGCCGGTGGGTTGGCCTCTGGTCGAAAGAGGAGGATCGACTGCGGCGCGAGACGGCAGACAAGGGTGATTGATTGGGGCCCGACGCTGACGAAAGATCTCGAAAGTCAAGGAGCGCGTCGAAGAGAAGGCCGGTATCCCGCCTGTCCAACAACGTCTCATCTTCGGTGGTAAAGCTATGTGAGTGCAGGAGAGAACAGGAACCATGCCGGAGATGTCGAGATTGACGTGCAGGAACGACGAGAAGACGATCCAAGATTACAAGATCCAAGCCGGCGGCGCTATCCACCTTGTCCTCGCTCTTCGGGGAGGCAGGAGATGAGGATTGTGCGAGTGACGCAACATGTGAGAAGCGGGGAGTGCGGAGGACTGTCGTGAATCACATGAAGCAGTCGACAGCGTATGGCGGACACGCGGCGTAGCTTTGACGCGGAGGTGGTTGTGTATATATCCATGCATCTATCTGTAGCTAGACGACTCTTTCCGATCCCTCATATTCCCTGTCGCTTCGGCCACGCCCTGGCGTTATGAGAAGTCGACTGCCTTTGGCCATGCTGGTATCGCTTTGGTCGGGCACAAGCGACGCGTTCAGCCTGGAGGGAGTGTCATTGGTGGAGGCTGATTTCGGATTGCGGCTAACGACTCGGGAACAGCCCTCGCATCTTCGACTTTTATCATCACCATCAAGCTCACATTGTTCGATATTCGCCGCATCCCAGGACGACACCTCAGCATGAGGACGGTGACACGCTCCTGGAGGGCTGTGAGGGCGACCGCTGCGGTGAACGGCCGGCTCAGCAAGCCTGTCCAATCCTTATCTGTACGTCAATCCTGGCCTCGGAACAGCTCGGTGCTGACGAATAGCTACGGGCATACCATGACTCGCCGGACGACTCGCATGATACTGACGACAATGTACGTTGGTGGCCTTGGGCTGTACCTGACAGAGCAGGACTTCATTTTGTCCATCTTACAAGCGTCGCCCTCCATGCGGGACTCGAAAGCCTACCTGTCCTCCTTCATCGACCCGCTACCCGCATCATCCACCACGTCACCTTCCGCTATCCCCATCGAAGCGTCCTCGCTCCCCGTTTTCACCGTCCTACCCGATGCCATCGCCCCCGAGACAGCTCCGCCGCCCAAGCCCGCCCCTAATCCGCTCGTTACCGCCCTGCTCAACCCTCGCTTACGCCGCACGGCGCTCGTCAAAGTCCAGGGACCATTCACCGACATTCAGCTCAACGCCATCGCGAAGGGAATGGCGAACTTGCAAAAGCTAGGGCTGGTCTCGGTGATCGTGGTGGACAGGGACGATATCCCGGCAATTGAGCCCAATGATCACATCGCCGCGCAACGACAGCGGACGTTGATGCTGCGAGACGTTGAACGGATGACATCGTTCTTGAACCGGCATCGTGCGCCGGCGAGACCTGTGCTGGCGACTGTGGCGCGTATGGGAGATGGAGAGGAGGATGGTGCTGTGGGTGCAGGGGAGGTGTTCGTTGAGGAGGAAGGGCTTGATCACGTCCGACGAGCGGTGGGCGAGGGCGAAATACCCGTCTTACTCCCCGTGGCGCTGGATACCAATTGCCGCTCGCGTCGCGTCGGCGCAAATCCTGTCTTGTCCTCCCTTGCCAAAGCAATGTGCGCGACGGCCACCCAGACGGCCACGACCTCGACATCCTCTCCGCGCTCATTCGACCTCACACCGATGCGACTGCTCGTGATCAACCGAGAAGGCGGCATACCATCATACGCCCGTTCAGGTATGCCGCATCTATCGATCAACCTCGCCTCCGAATTCGCTTTCATACGCGACACATTCCGTCCCCGTTGGCGGCACTCTCATCCAACGGCTCTGGCAAACCTCACTCTCGCCCGGGACTGCCTGGACCACATGCCGCGCGAGGCCTCCGCCCTGATTGTCTCGCATCGCTCGCCAGCTGCGCTCATCGGCAATCTCATTACCAACAAACCAGCCCACTCCGCCTCGTTGCCTCACTCTCTCCTCACGCAGTCCGAGAACCGTATCACACGCGACACGCCCACCCTCATCCGCCGTGGTCTGCCGGTTCGGATCCTCCGCAGCGTGGCCGAGATCAACAAGGCCAAGCTTCAGGCCCTTCTCGAAGGCTCATTCCGTCGCAAGCTCGACGCCCAGCGATTTTGGGACCGACTCGAGGCGGATCTAGACTTCGTGATTGTCATCGGCGATTACGCCGGCGCGGCGGTGTGTACCCTGGAAGGCCGGACTGCAGACCATCCAGAGGGGATCTGTTACCTGGATAAATTTGCCGTGCTCCCCAAGCACCAGGGAGACGGGACAGTCGATTTCCTGTGGGTAGCCCTGCGGGACGAGACGTACGGTCTAGGTCTGCTCGATGCAGCAAACCCGAGCGAGGGGAGTTTGAGCGGTGTGGGACGGGGACGAGATCTGGTCTGGCGGAGCAGGGCAGATAACCCGGTGAACAAGTGGTATTACGAGAGGAGTAACGGGTTCTTGTTCCTCCCGACCGAGACCGACGGCGATCGCAAGAAGGGGTGGAAGATGTTCTGGTGCGATGCCGAGGAGAGGATCCGGGCCAAGGCGCGAGAAGAGGGAAGGGAGTTTGGTGGAGGAAGCTTGGTCAGGATGGTGGAGGCGGAAGAGCGGGGCAGGCTGGAGAGGTGGGCGCCGGTAGTCGGGGGTATCAAGAGCTCGTGGGCGTGACGCGCAATGAGAAACCTCCAAGGCTATGCAAGTTTATGAGCCCAAACATGGGCTGTACGAGCAGTTGGGAGAAGCGATGACAGTCTTCGGCCAAAATCTTCAGTGTCAGGTATGGAAGTCAATCCACCGATCCATTTGGAGATTGTGGCCGTACATTCCTGGCTTGGTCACCAGATTCTCTCGTTGGAACGCAGGACAGAGCAGCCAAGTCAAGCTGAAGGACCGGTGGTGCAATGTACAAGTCGGCGCAGACACGCGTAAGGCTTCGGGACAGGATTTTGCCCACATGTTCGCGGCTCATCGAGAAGATGGAAGCCTGTCGGGGACGCCAAAGGTGGAACCGTCGAAGGATCGGCCAACCGTGCTCATGGTGCGGAAGAAGCACAAGGAACACTTGGACGTTACAATGGCCATACCTACCAAGAGCAGAAGAGGATTCTGGGCCCATATGGGGCAGAGCGATAATCGAGAGCTCATTGCAGCCGAATGGCCAAACAGAAGAACAACCAAGACCTTGTGACGCTCGAAGGCGACTGCACTCCAAATCTCCACAAATTGGCAAGAGATTTCTTCACTGAAGATCCTTCAGTGGGGCTGTGGCCTCTCCACCATACCACCATGGAGCACAACAAAGGGCAGTATGCCTGGCTGTAATTTCTTTGCACAACACCAGAATCCTGAGAATGACACGCTCCCTATGTTCAAAGTGCCCACATTCGACATAGCTCACAAAACGAGCCCGTTTGGCCGCGATACGAGCAAGGAGATGAGATCCGTACTCCCGCCCTAAGATACAAAAAACATGCAGTTGCCTAAAATCGCCTGGTTACCCATCTACCCTTGCCCCGTGAGGTACAACTCACAGGGAGCAAGGTTGAAGGCTGACACGCCGGAGGTGGGAGGGAAGACGACTGCAAAGGAGATGGTGTAGGGAGGATCACCGGGCGGGGTCAGCTTGAGGCAAGAACAATATCTCAAAATGCATGTTGCGAGGTCAAGGGATCCTCCGTGGGTCAAATGAGCAAGCTAGCGACGCTCTGGCAGAACTGATCATTCGCAACGGACTAGCCTGTTCGCAGCTGTCAGCCGCGGGATCATTGGCCGTTTGAGCCTCTCGCAAGACCGCCGCTCGCGCGTCTAGCCAGGAATCCGCCAGGGAAGTGTCCCGAACATGTGATGAGTTCGCCTTGAAAAAGCTGACCCACCGGGCTCCCATGGCATTTGCGTGATGCTTCCGCTCCGCTCCCTCGGCATCATCCAGAACCCAAGCGTCCTGTCCAAGAGCAGTCTCAATTCTCGTCCATTCTTCAGATCCTTGCAAGTTTTTGTTTTGTACTCGCTTCATCATAGACCCAGCACGACCATGGCTGCTGGTGGCTACGACGATCTCGATCGGCTCGGTGTCGTCGATCATAGACTGCCGCTTGTCGAGATTTTCGGCCACAGTCAGTGACGTGTCGACCAAGAGATCAAGTCCTCGACCCATTCGATTGAGTATCTGGAGATTTGACTCGAGCAGCCCAGGGGACTCATCGTTGTTTTGTAGAGGAAGCTGATCGGTATTGTCCAAGTACGGCCACTCGTAACGATCACGGAGCGTATCTGCGATCGTTCGCGTGTCCTCGCGGCTGGCCATTGGGATTTTGTGCAATCCGCAGGAGGAACGCTCTTCTTCAGTCATGGAATTAATCACTTTTGAAAGCCTGGTGCGGACTTCAAAACATTGCCACTCTTGGTCGATCTCCGGCAGGCATGTTTGCAAGATGGCACGAGGGAATGCGGCCAAGAGCTGCGAACGGCCCAAGGCAAGACCAGGACGGTACGTGTGCATCGTCCGGCGTAATTCCTGCGAATCAATAGCTGCATTGTGTTATCCACTGACCGGGATCACAACGGGGTGATCAGATCCGATAGTGTCGGAGAGTCCTTTGAAGACCAGGTCATCAGTCTCCAAAGTTCTCCTCATTGGGGTGACAAATCTGATGTCGGGCATCTTGGTGCCACGCATGCCAAGCTCTCCCATGGATTGGCTGGTTTCCTGCAATTGGTCGTTCCCTCGACTGGTGTGTCGTGGATCCGAAACCCCGAACGCAATTTGAGCCTGTACATCAGCCTGGCTCGCTGATTGGTCATCCGGTGATCGACTGACTGTATTAGCGGATAGGTACGTTCGACCGTCATCGCCCATCAAGCGTAGCGGCCCGATATCCTCGCGGCCTAGGTGCGCCCTAGAGTGCTCACCTGAAGTCAAGCAGGGTCGCGATAGAGGACTTACATTCACCATGTCGAACGTGAAAATTGACGAGTTTGCGGTAACCCAGCGACTTCATCACTCGGGTGACGCCTGCCAGTGAGCACTACATATCGTCAAAGCGGCGGACTCACGCTCCTCCAACTCCGCCTGTCCAAGGATGGATACAATGTTCCGAATGTCATGTGAAAGCCCGGGACAGTAAACGTAAGAGTATGCGGTTGAGTACGGAAGGCTTCGTTTGCTTTCGATGTCGATGAGCTCAGCTTCTGTACAGTGTGACTGACAGCTGTAGCAACCAAAGTGCGGCTGCGTTTGCATGGTCCTACCATGAATGGCGGACTGAAGTGTCGATTGGGCAGTGGTCATGGTGGCAATGGGTCAGCGAACGTCCTCGTCGAGGTGGCTCACGCTCGTATGTAGGTTGCCAGGACAGGATTCTCAAGTGCAGCTGTGGGACCTAAGGGCTCTCGATCGGTCAGGGACGCTTCAGAATATATACACTCGGATCCACGCGCTGGAAGGCAAGACAACGGATGACGCATCGAGGGTTGCAAATGAACTCGAGCAGTTGGAGCGAAAAGCGAGTGTCCTTCTTTTAAGACGAGTGGAGCGATGGTTGACTAGAAGGCGGGACCCGCTCAGGAGACACGCGTAGCAGCGAAGTCGCTCGCCAGAAGGCCTAGAGCGAGTGTCTTGCAAGTTCACAGATACTTGGCACCTCGGTACGAAATCGCCTCACGAGTGCCCACGTCGACTCGCGCTCACCGCCTTACTTAGAGAGCTGCCACGTGAAAGTCGCCACGTCCATCAAGCTACGATCAAGGTGAGGACCACAATGTACAGAGCCTCCAGTCGACGCGGTAGATCGGAAGAACTGAAAGGATTGGCCAAAGCGCCCCATAGAGGACCCCCGGTACCCATCTGAATAGGACAAAGATGCTTTATCTTAGATGAAGTCCTGGCGTCTTCCCCAAGCGACAGCGTGAATCTGGTTGCTCGAGGGACTGTATACTAGCGGCCTGTGGCGGTGCTCGACGCCTGTAATGGTTTGTCTGACCAAATGCAGCCAACTGATCCCTTGCTGGGTCTGGCACATTGGGCATTGGA
>JAHXHD010000115.1:0-13459 GCA_019857685.1 Papiliotrema terrestris | reverse complement strand
GTCGCCCGCCCGCCCGCAAACGTACAGTGGGCGTGTGGGCGGGTGGGGGTGTGCTGTGGTTAAGGGCGAGTCGGTACAAAAACACTCGACGAAATAAAGTGTGATTTTGGCTTCTTACCCAATGACTACAGGTCAGCACTTATGCGTCTATCGTTCCCGGAGTGACACTGACGAGCAGCTCCCGAAGGAGTCACTGTCGTGTTGGTTCCTCTTCCCTTTCATGTATGAATTTCAACCTGATGAGACAGCCTCGGAGCCCAATGGGGCGACGAGGGCAAGGGCAAACTTGTCGATATCCTCGCTGCTGATGCAGACATTTGCGCTAGATGCGCCGGCGGAAACAACGCTGGCCACACGATTGTCGTTGCTGGAGAGAAGGGCGAAAAGAAGACTTATGCCTTCCACTTGCTGCCGAGTGGTGCGCCGTTTCGTCCGGAACGTAAGCCAACGCAAAACTCACGCGCAGGCCTGATCAACGAGAAGTGTGTCGCGTTCATCGGGTCGGGTGTGGTCGTCCACATCCCGTCTCTCTTCAACGAGCTCGACACGCTCGAGCGCAAGGGTGCGTTGTGATTCGGAATGTGGTTAGCACGGAATCGCTGACAGCAGGCCTGCCCTGCGCCGACCGGCTGTTCATCTCGGACCGGGCTCATCTCGTCCTTGGCTTCCACCAGATCGTAGACGGCCTGAAGGAGATTGAGCTCGGCGGATCCTCGATCGGCACCACGAAGAAGGGCATTGGACCAGCTTACTCGTCCAAGGCGTCGCGCTCCGGTCTGCGGGTGCACCACCTGTACGACCCCAGCTTCCCGGCCAAGTTCCGCAAGCTCGTCGAGGGCAGGTTCAAGCGATACGGCCACTTCGAGTTTGACACCGAGGGCGAAATTGAGATGCTTCAGGTGGGTCAGCACTGTGCTGGGGCAATACAATCCAATGCAAGCGAGTAGGGCTGATGGCAGGCCTTTGCCGAGCGACTCCGCCCGCACATCGTCGACGGCCCGAGCTTCATGCACGAGGCCCTCTCTTCTGGCAAGCGGATCCTTGTCGAGGGCGCCAACGCGCTCATGCTCGACATCGACTACGGAACGTACCCGTACGTCACTTCGTCTGCGACGGCCATCGGTGGTGTGATCACCGGTCTCGGTATCCCGCCCTTCGCCATCAAGCGCGCCATCGGTGTCGTCAAGGCGTACACGACGCGAGTCGGTGGCGGCCCGTTCCCGACCGAGCAGTTCGGTACCATCGGTGAGACCTTGCAGGAGGTCGGCGCCGAGTACGGGACGACCACGGGTCGAAGGAGGCGATGCGGATGGCTGGACCTCGTCGTGATGAAGTATTCGACGCAGATCAACGGGTACACGAGTCTCAACCTGACCAAGCTGGATGTGCTGGATGGCTTCGAGGAGATCAAGATCGCCGTCAAGTACAAGATCGACGGTATCGAGCTCACCGGCTTCCCCGCCGACCTGGACCGACTTGCTCAAGTCGAGGTCGAGTACGTCACCCTCCCCGGATGGAAGTCGGACATCTCCAACATCACCTCGCACGCCGACCTGCCGAAGAACTGCCAGGACTACGTCAAGTTCATCGAGGACTACCTCGGCGTAAAGGTCCAGTACATCGGTGTTGGCCCGAGCCGAAGCGCTTCTATCACCGTCTTCTAGGCCGGATATATTAGTGAACAAATGCAACCGTTAGGGAAGTGCGAGCGGTGCTATCGTGGCTTGCGGGGCGCAGTGCCGAACGGCCGTAGCCAGACATGTTCTTGCGCGTGTCAATGAGAACATTGGGCAGCCCTTGGGGTCTCGCTGAACCGTGGGGCCTGATCATAACCGACAAATTGTTTTTGTCCCATCTCACAGTGCCTGGACACCCTGCCACCGTGATACCACATCTGTTATCGGCCTTCCCATGCTGTCAGTTGATAGCATGCAGAGCGCCTCGAGCGCTTCGGTCAACGCGGCGAAGACCGATAGACATTGCCGACCGTGCCGAGCCAGGGATCTGAGATGCCGAACACAGGCTGGAAATTATGATTCGGCCGTAAGTTCGCCCGCCTTTGTGCGCCATCTCGCTCCTCTCGCTCACTGGCCCCCCCCGGGCGCCCTGATGTCATGATGCCGATGTCATGCTGATACATGGGTCGCACATCACCGAACGGTTTTCTCGTCCCATGCGGTCTACCCGTCAGACACAGGCCCAGGCGGAGGTCAGCGAGCGCGCGGTCCCGCCTACGTCGGCGACATCACTCCACTAGAGTGACATTGCACATCGGGAACCACTGGGCTCGAGCAGCGCAGCTATTTACAGACGAGAATAGCAGGGTACTTGCCTGTCTTCCTCGCCCATTGTTCGCTGGCCCTGGCATCGGTTGCATCGCTTCTATCTGGGGACAAGCTGCTTAGCAAGCATACAGCATACAAGTCAGTAAATTTCCGCAGGGCGACTATCCTCGGCATCGGCATCGGCCTTGTGATTGTTGCGGTTTATACAGAGTTGTCGACGATAAGATCGGAGGAGGGACACTGGAACATCACCATCACCGTACCGGGCAGGATTCAGCAGGCAGGGCAGGATGAGCGGAAACCCATTTGAGCTCGGTGCGCCGATCGGAACCCACCCCACGACCGGCTCGTCTGGCGAGGACGACCTCATCGGGAGGATGACACAACAACGACAGCCACCTCTGGAGCACACGCGGACGGCGCCAACGACCGTACCGGTCAGCTCCGTCGCGCATCAACAATACACCGCTGCGGACCCAGCACAACGTGACACCGAGAACAGCAGCCAAGGGTCCTCAACGCCCACTCTCAACACCAACGTACCGCTTGCAGCGGGCGGGGTGCACGGGCAGCCCATGCCGGGCAGCAAGGCGCACGATGGGGTGGTCGACGAAAAGGATCATGCGGCTGGCACGATCGGCGGTGGAGGGGGCGCGGACCTGGCGGCTCGAGCGAAGCACGATTTGCACGTCGAGACGGACACCTTTGACGAGAAGAAGCACCATGGACCGCCTTCGCCCTCGGCGGAGAAGCGTTTCGAGCGAACACACTCGGGCACGCAGGTGCCGCGGAGCGCTCACACGGCCACGGGGTCCGACACGGTCACCGGATTGGGCATGGTGCCCATCACGCGCAAGCGGTCGCAGCCGCCAGCCGTCAGTCCGTTTGGCGGTGTTGCGCCAGACGGAATCGATGCCGAAGAGGGTCTCGGGCCGGTGCGCAGCCACGAAGAGGAGGAGGAGCGGGAGATCATGCGGCAGGCGAAGGGCGTCGATCCATGGGCGGTCAAGTTCGAAGAGGGCGAGAAGATCAACCCCAAAGTGGGTTCAGCGGGTCACATCACAATCACGTGCTGACGGGCAGAACTGGTCAGTCAACTACCGATGGTACCTCACCGGCGTGGCCGGCCTACTCGTCCTCAACTCGACGTTCGCATCCTCCTCGCCATCGGGTATCGTCCGCGACATGATCGCCTATTTCGGCTTCTCGCAAGAAGTCGCCATCCTGACGATCTCGCTCTTCGTCGCCGGGTACATCATCGGCCCGCTCCTCTGGGGTCCTTTGTCCGAGTCGTACGGCCGGCGACCCATCTTCATCGGCACGTTCGTCGTCTACACGGGCATGCAGGTCGGCTGTGCCCTCTCGAAAAACACGGCGTCAATCTTGATCTTCCGATTCCTGGGTGGATGCTTCGCCGCTGCGCCACTGACCAACTCCGGAGCGATGCTCGCGGATATCTGGGACACGGATCACCGAGGTCAAGCCATGAGTATCTTTGCCCTCGCGCCGTTTGCGGGCCCGTCGATCGGCCCCATCGTGGCGGGATTCATCTCCGTCAGCGGCACGAACTGGCGTTGGGTCTACTGGATCCTCACGATCTTTGCGGGCGTTTGCCTGTGTGTCATTGTCTTCACGGTCCCGGAGACGTATGCGCCGAAGCTGCTTGTGCAGAAGGCGAAAAAGATGCGCAAGGAGACGGGAGAGCAGAGGTGGTATGCGCCGCGTATGTTGCTTGTCGATTTGCATGTGGATGTCGCGCTGACTGTCAGTCGAAAAGGCTCCGCACAGCTTTAAGCATAAGCTCAACTCGATCCTGTTCAAGCCGTTCATCATGCTCGGTGCGTTGCGTTTTCTGCAGTCCTGCACCATATAGCTAATCCCTAGCGCTCGAGCCGATGCTGGCTGCCGTCACTCTGTACCAGTCCTTCGTCTATGGAGTCGTCTATCTCCTCTTCGAGGCCTACCCCTTCGTCTTCGAGAGGAACCACGGGTTCAACGCCGGCGAGAACGGACTGTGCTTCTTGGGCTTCTTCATGGGAGGTTTCTTGACGGTGATTGTGTGAGTTTCATTAGTCACCATCTCCTCTCATGTCCCCCGCCACGCCGAGATTTTGGAGATTGGGCAATGCACTGACGCCAGCTTCATGACCGTCATCGAGCCGCGATACCTCCGTCACGCAGCACGCCACCCTGGGGCGCCCAAGCCCGAAAAACGTCTCGAGCTCTGTATGATCTCCGCCTGGGCGCTTGTCATCGCCATGTTCTGGTTCGCTTGGACGTCGTATGCCTCCATCCACTGGATCTCGCCCGTCCTCGCCGGCGGTCTCATCGGGGTTGGGTGAGTGGCCGTGATGCAAATGTGGCGGCGCAAGCGCTGACCGCAGCGTGCTAGGCATGTTCGTCTCGACCTTCAACTATATCATCGACGTCTACCTCTGGGCGGCTGCGAGTGCCCTCGCCGGTGCGACCGTCGTGCGATCATCGTTCGGTGCGGGATTCCCGTTGTTCGCGACGCAGATGTACGAGAAGCTGGGCACCCAATGGGCGAGCTCGCTCTTGGGCTTCATAGCTCTTGCCTTGGCGCCCATACCTATCATCCTGACCATCTACGGTCCAGCGCTGAGGAAGCGGTCCAAGTACTCGCCGAACAAGCAGTAGCCCATCTTCGCTCGTCTGCCGCTTTGTACCCCTGCCTGCGCTCCGTGCTATCCATGCATTGACATAATCACCCGGACGATCGGTTCGCTTGAGTGGGGCCTGTGTCAGCGATTTGCCACCGAGGTGGAGGTGTCCCCTTTTGTGTCGAAGTGACCGAGGCTTGTGTGTCGGGGGATTGATCCACTTTTCACCTTCAACTCACCACTCTTCACAGCAGTTGACACCTTCCAGCGCGGTCCATTCGTCCCTTGTACACCGCCACCCAGCCCATGAGTATCGCAGAAGCACCGTCACGTTCCCTCTCGACCGACTCCCCGACCCTATCCACCCGCCGTTCACCATATCCCTACATCCCTTCCTCGTCGCCTGTCACGCCACACCGGCCGCTCCTGCGATTGTCACCATCGATACACGGCTCGAGACCCCTTTCCCGCCCACTGAATCGGACACGCGCCAGCTTGGAAGAGGTACAGCCTTCAAGAGGTGGCAGTAGGGGTATGGACTGGGTGGAGCGGCCTGAAGCGGGGCCGTCTAGGCCGAGGGAGGTCCTCGCTTTACCGCGCGGAGCGGGGTCAGCTGCGGGATCGAGGGGAGGAAGTGCCGCTGGTAGTCGAGCCGTTACGGAGACGATCGACCTCACGGGCGATTCGAGCGAGGACGAGGTGGAAGTCCTCCGGGAAAGAGTCGTCGCGCCGAGGGCAACTGCAGCACCCTTCCAACCCCGGGCCCGGATTTTGAGCCCGCCGGCGAGGAGGACAGCAAGCCCAGCGAGGAGAAGGCTGGAGGAGGACGAGTATAGGCAATATATCAACAGTGCGTATGGTGGGATGTTCCCTTTTGATCACGCTGATCGCATTTTCTTGCTCCACCTTCACCTCTCACTTGACCTCTTATTTTTGCCCCAGCAGACGCCGATCGAGCCATTGATCGACACGGGCGCGGTATCAACGCACTTCTGGCGGGAGACGGACCAAGACGTGAAAGATTTCCCTCGCCCCCCACCCGCGCAGGCCCTCGCCCCCGCATAGGTCTCGGCGGTGCGGTCATTCGGAACGGCGGGCAACAGATCAACTACGATGCGCAACGCAATCGTCAACGACGCGAAGTGCGTGTGCAACACGACTTGGACGAGTATATACCGCCGCCGGAGTACGAGGACGCGGACGATCTCGACCAGTTCGATATCCCAGGAGCGTACAACATTGGCCGGCGTCATCGAGGACCAGCCGCGGAGGCGCGGGCCAACGCCATACGCAATGTGCGACGAGAAGATGAAGCTGCACGGGACGCCGATATCCGCAGACAGCTACGGCGGAGCGCTGCGATGCGACGCGACATGGAACAGGAGCGACGGGCCTTGGAAGAGGAGGAAGCTCAGTTCCGCAACCTCGATGCTGGGTGGATGCAGCGTTTGGGCGGGCTGGTCGGACTCGGTTTGGGGCGATTCGGCATGGGCGGGGTGAATGCCAATGCCATCGCGGCGGCGATGGACGGAGTCGGGCTGCATGGTTTCGGAGGGCAGGCAGGAAGGGCGCCGCTCGACATCGACAGCCTCACAGCCAAGGTGAATATCCAGACGCATCAGTCAACGAAGGGCGGGTTCGTCGACAACTGGGATCTGGAAGCGAGTCGCCCAATCGAGCTGGACGATGCGGGCGACGCAGTCAAGCCGACACCGATATACCTCCGCTGCGGCAACTGCGACGAGCCGCTCCTCCTTTCATCGGCTTACGATTCCCCGGAGGACAGGGTATGGGCATTGCGGTGCGGTCATATGATCCATGAAGGGTGTCTTGGCCGGATCTCGACCCCGACCAAAGGTCAGACGGCAAACATCACCCATTTCGGAGCGAATGGCGCCATACTCGACGACGACGGGTCAGCGAGGAAGAAAAGGAAGACGACATCGAAAAAGGTACCGAAGCCGAGTGTCTTTCGGTGGCAATGTCCTGTTAAAGGATGCGGGGTATGGCACGCGAGCGAGAAGAAGGTGGACGAGGAGAAGTGGACGCAGACGGAAGATGCGGGAGCACTTGCGGTCTACGCATAGTCAAGCCTGTCACAGGCACCACTTTTATCATCTCGATGTCCTCAGGCGAGGCATCGACCCCGACACATCCGCTATTATTTACGATTTCACGAAGGCCCATGTGTAGAACATATCCATAGCCATACATGTATCCGATCCGAACACGGATCGCAGATAGACCACGTGGACATTACTGAATAAGTAGGTCATGTTAAGGGTGACTGACTCGTGGGTTTGCCATGTGCGATAAACATATTTAGCGATGACGTCGGTCGTCCTTCGGCCGCACAGGTCAGACGAACAAGCTCACGCACACACTGTCCCTTGGCCGATTTTTCGACTGGATGGCTTCGCATCGATACGATACACCAACGATCAACCTTCGCTCTCGTGCTTGTATCCACTCCCCGAGGTAGCGCCAACACCATCGACGGGTCCTCCTCACGATGCGCCCGCCGCGATCCATCACCGCGGTGGGATCGGTCCCAAGGCTAAGAATAACCCCCGCCCACGCCATCCCACGCCGACTCCCAACCTCTCCAGCACCGTTCGCCTCGACCATCGCCCCCTTTGCCCACCGCCAGTTCACGACCAACATCCGATCCCAGCTGCGCCGGTACGCGACGTTCGACTTCCCGCCCCGGGCATACCAGCAACGACACCCGTATATCTCCCTCCTGGCTCGACTTGGCTTCTCGTCCGTCCTGGGCCTGTCTGTCCTCGTCGGCGCGATCCTGCTCCACGATGCGTTTACTTATTCTGAACGACACGTCGATCGTGTACCCGCCAACCCGCTCTCGCTGCAACCCCGCCTGGGCGGCAAGAAGAACCTCCCGATATTGGAAGTGAACCTGGACGACGAAGAGGACGATACCAAGCGCGCCATGAAGGACAAGCCGAGGCTGGTCATTGTCGGAGGCGGATGGGGCGTGAGTGAAGGGAAGGTCGAGTTAGGACGATGAGAAGCTGACGTCAGGCCGTGGCCCTGCTGCAGTCGCTCCCGACCCAGGCCTACAACGTCACGCTCATCTCGCCGACAACGTACTTTGCTTTCACGCCGCTGTTGCCATCCGCCTGTGTCGGCACCGTCGAGGCGCGGTCGCTTGTCGAACCGATCAGGAAGTTGATTGCGCGGGTGCGGGGTCACTACCTAATGGGCTCGGCGGTTGACATTGATATGGCTGAACGGCTTGTCGAGGTCGAGGTCCCGGCGGACCAGGGAGAGGGTACCAAGCGGGCCTACGTTCCGTGTAGGTGGTCGCGTCTGTCGGCGAGGAGAGCACAGGCTGACGGTAGACGACAAGCTGGTCATCGCTGTTGGATCCACTTCAAACGATCACGGTGTCAAGGGCCTGGAGCACTGTTTCCAGCTCAAGACGGTCCCCGATGCGCAGGCTGTTCGACGACGGATCATGAGTGGGTGGTGTGATCGTATCAGGCGAAACGTAGCTGACAGCAGCCAACCTGGAACTCGCCGCTTTGCCCACTACCTCACCTGAAGATCGTAAACGCCTGCTCTCGTTCGTTATTTGCGGAGGCGGACCGACCGGTGTCGAGTTCGCTGCCGAGTTGGCCGATATGATGGCTGAAGACGTCCTGAAATACGTGAGTTGTTACCGATGCGCAAGTCCGGCACGGCCAATTCTCACATCAGTACCCCAAGCTGCTCGGAAACAAGGTCGAGATCTCGGTCATCCAGAGCCGCGACCACATCCTCAACACGTACTCCGAAAAGATCTCGCAATACGCTGAGAAGCGCTTTGCCCGGAATGACGTCAAAATCATCACCAACGCCCGGTGAGTCGGGGCCTCGGCTCCTTCTCGCAAGATATCTAACACACAGGGTGCAAGAAGTCAAACCAGACAAGGTGATCCTGACGATCAAGGACCCTAAGGACAAGGACGCCAAGCCGCAGGTTGTTGAGCTTGATTCTGGGTTCACGCTCTGGAGCACGGGAATCGGTGAGCTAGGGTTCCATGAGTCCAACGCTGACCGCAGCGATGCAGCCATTCACCAAACGCCTGGTCGAGCTCTTGCCCAATCAATTCCACTCAAAGGCGGTGCAGGTCGACGGATTCTTGCGGGTCAAAGGCGCTCCTGCGGGAACGGTCTATGCTTTGGGCGACGCCTCGACTGTGAGTGCACAATGCCGAGAAGAGGATGGTCGCTCACGCCAGATCCACAGTGACATGCTCGCGCATCTCCTGGAACTCTGGGAGGCTCACGACCTGGACAAGGACGACCAACTGTGAGTGCACCCTGATCAAGGTCGATCTGACGGCAGTACGTACTCGGAATGGCAGAAAATGGCGGCGGACATCAAGAAGAAGTACCCCCTCGCATCGAAGTACCTCGGCAAGCTACGAGCCATTTTCGACGAGTTCGACAAGGACAAGGATGAAATGCTGAGCCTGAACGAGTGTGCAACGATGTTCGAGAGCCTGAGCAAGAAGGTGACCTCGCTGCCGGCCGTGAGTACATGTCACGAGCATCCGAGCTAGGCTCACGACAGACGGCTCAAGTCGCCAGCCAGCAAGGCAAGTACCTGGGCAAGATGTTCGGCAAGCTCGCCAAGTCCCGTGAGGTGCTCAAGGCCAACGGCGTGACGGACATGGATGACGCCGCGTACTACGAGCCATTCACGTATACTCACCTGGGCAGTCTGGCATACATCGGCAACTCGTGAGCATGACCTCCCCACAGGGCGAATGCGGCTGACAACAGTGCCGTGTTTGACTATGATGGCTTCTCACTTGCTGGTGGATTGTTGGCGATGTATGCGTGGCGATCGTGAGCGCAGATGTGTCCCCCGCGCGACGCGGTGCTGATCGTAGCATCTACTGGTCCGAGCAGACTTCGATGAGGACGCGGCTGTTGTTGATGCTTGACTGGGTCAAGAGGGGCATCTTTGGGCGAGATTTGTCAAAGGTGAGCGGTGCTGCGTACTCGGCCCCGTGGCTTTGTGCTGATTTGCAGTTCTAGAACGATACCAACTGTGATATATGCATTGATGACGACACGATGGATGGACCTTGACATCATGCCGCAGCCCGGGCGTGAGGAACCTCTCCCCGTGCCGTCGGCCGATCGTGAGGCGAAGCCGCTCATTGTTGCTTTGAGAACAGGGAGCCCGCTTCGCACCCTCTTATTGGCTGAATGTCGGCAGCGTCACCGACTAACTCGGTCAGATCTGTCCCCACTGGTACACATTCGTTTGCGGTGCCGTGTGAACCTGATCAGTGGGCGTGACCAGGTCACGGCGTGTACAGTTTGGGCTCCCGACTCGTTACTCGGGTCGACATCGTTCCCAGCCCGATGGTCCTGATGTCCCCTGGAATGTCGAAGTTCGGCATCGAGTCTGCGAGATAAGACGGACTAGTGCCAGTGATTCGGGTCTGGGCCATCACCAATCGAGCCAGTGTCGATGGCCGCGGCTCGATCGCTGCTGCCGATGCGCATGCGAGTATCAGATCGGACAATGCCGCAAGTGTTCCTGCCTGCGAAACGATGCCGACCATGTCGTACATTGAGCCAAGAACGCGCTGCAATCATCCTAATTGCATTGCTCGTGTGAACGGTTTGCGATGTCATAAGCAGAGATGGCGGGTTGGGTCAAGGCGAATATAGTCGGTGCTAAGATCGAGTCGCCACCACCCAGGTCAGGTACCGCCGCATTAGGCAACTCTACTCAGCTTGCTCGGCTCTTCCGCGACTGACTTTAGAGTTGCCGGACGGTCGAAAAGGTGAGACATTGCGCAGGTGAGACAGGCGATTAGGCTGGAATGCACGGCCCATGTCATGTCTGCCAGCTGTCATTGTTCGATGCCTGGCAGGGCGGACGGCGAGTGAACGGACAAGGTTTTGCACAGGGTGATACGGCACGGCATGACCTCACGGCTTCCTTTACGTAGCCGGCTCGGCCTGGATGGCGGCGAGCTTGTAGCTTATGGGCGGCTGGGCCGGACGGGTTCCTCGGCGTTGACAGCTGAGCGGTCGAGCGAGATGGGATGATGAATGGGTGTCTGCGCGAGGGCCTGTCACCGTGGCCGTGGCCCTTGTTGATGATGCAGGGCTCCCTATCCGATTCATCGTCCACCTGAAGACCTAACGCGAAGGGGCAAGGTCGACTCGCCTCCGCAACTCTGAGCTTCAGCACCAGTCGGCGTCCCCCTTCATGGCCTCCCCGCCATTACAAGCTATTCTATTTAATCAAGCAGAACCCCTTGCGCTCCATCGCATCCGCCATCAAAGGTCGCACGGTCATTCCAGCAGATTCCTGGGCCGCGATCCGCATCAATGTCTCACTTTCTACGATGCGCCACAGCTCGATTGGCACCCAAAAGGCAATGAATGATCAGCGGCAGGTGCAGAGTGCCATCCGGCGACTCGTCCTGGAGGATGCATGTTGAAGCGTGACCGTGACTATCCCCCCTCTCGGGGCATCATCGCCGATCAAACTGGCTGAAAGGTACGATCCTACGCCAGGTGGGCGGCGAGAGCAGGGCAGTGGATGTCTCACCTGGACATGAGAATCCCATCGGCTCAACCCCCTGACCTTCCCCTGCGGATCGGCAGGGCAATCAGCCAGGATCAAGCGTCGACTCGTAGTGCGCCGTAGTGCGCAGGTTCTCAGAGTTAAGGTAAAGAGTATGCGTGGGATCCTGAGGCGGAGTAAGCTAGAGGACGACACGTTCCGGCCGCCTCAGCAGAAAAATGATGGAATCTATGAGCTCACTGTGCCCGGCGAGTGGGCGGCCGTCACAAGTCGGTGGGCGATATGAGCGCTACATGCATGCCGCTTGATTAACCCACTACCCCAACTCTGCCTTTCAACTTGATACTTGTGCATAGTCTATATAACACATTGATTGAAAGGAGACGTTCCCGCAGCAGGAGAGCCAAAGCGAACACCGGCACACAACGGATTTGTTGACAACATCAACGGCGGTGGATTTCGTTCCCCCATCGTTGACCGATCAACCTCTTTCCTTCGCATCTGTACATAGCTCGGCGAGCTTCTGCTCGCTTCACCCATCTCCCTCCCATCCTCCTCCTCGATCGCCCTTCTGCCCACCTGCATACTTCTCCTGCCTCGCCCAATCCTCCCACAAGCCGAGTGACAAAAGGCCCACGAGACAAACGCCTTCTCCGACGCCCCGGCAAAAACTCTCACCGACCAGCCATCTTCGTCACCCTGCGCGGCGCCCGTCATCGGGTGCATCAGCTCATCGACGGCCGCACCATTGCGCTATTGACCTTGTGTGCGCCAGAGGCGCCTAGCCGAGGGACATTAGGGGCAACATCGAGTGACATAACCCACCGGTTGGGACCACGATACCAGGCACCATCTCGTCACCGGCGTACGCGGACGGTGATATCAGCCCATCGGTTCGTCACACAACTCTATTGACCTGTGAGCTGACCCGCCAGGCGAGGGATCTTACCTTTGCGTGCTGGAATTTGCGTTTTGCTTGGAGCGCCTGTGATCGAGGACCGCCGGATGGCTCGTTGTGTGGTCCGAGACCTGACCACTGTATAATCGAGGCAAATCATCGTCGACATCGGTAAGTGATTCTCATCTTCGACCTCGTGGTTGATCCAACAACTGATCATATTCTCCTTGTCCTCTTTCTCCCCCTCGGCTGTGCCGCATTCTTATACTCCGCTTTCCCCCACCCGCCAGCCTTGCTCGATAGGCCGACTGTAGAACTATAATAATAATAACAACAACAAGCAACCCCGTCTCGATCGACGGAGGCTTATAATCCGACCAGCCAGCTCTCGGGCATCGTCGCTGGATCGACGTACAGCCCCTCCCGCACGCCAGCACACCAGCGGACCCGCACTCCCGCCTGCAGGCACACCTCGTCGCCATGGCGTCCTTCTACGAGCCAGACTCGTTCCTCCTCGACCCGACATCCTACGAAAATGATCTCCCCTCATCTTTCCTCTCCTTCTCCTCCTTCGCCGATTTTGCCCCCTCGTCACCTTTCAGCCTACCCTGGGAGTTTGCCAAGAAGCCCGCTACAGCACCGGCACCGCATTCCGACGCCTCGACTGCATCATCTCCAACCGCTCCCGAGCCTTTCGCACTCGTCGAATCTGCCTTTGAACCAGCAACACCCGCCGGCAACGTTGGCATTTTCCATACGGCAGGACCGTCCGACCCTCCCTCCACCTCTACCTCTTACCGCTCCTCCCTCTCGTCCGACTCGTGGGGAGACGACCCGCTCACACCGGGCCTGTCCTCCCGCGCCAGCACAGAGTCGTTTGCCTCGACGACGACGATACACCCGCAGGTGTACAAACAGCAATACCAGCCGTTTGCGTGGGACGACTCGGTCCTTGGCGGCTCGTCCTCGTACGCCCAGCCGGTTCTGCAACAAGCACACCGAACCACCTCGAACCCCACTCTCAACCTCAACTCTCCACCAGAGGTGCCTGCTCCAGGGGGTTGAGCGACTCAGCCGTGCGGACCCTCTCGAC
>JAHXHD010001140.1:0-15018 GCA_019857685.1 Papiliotrema terrestris | reverse complement strand
CCCGCCGTTCATCGGTACCGCGCCCAGCGGGCCCATCCCGCCCATGCCCGGCGCGCCCGGCATGGCCCCCATGCCCATGTTCGCCATCATCATCTGCTGCATTGACATCATCATCATCATCTGCTGCTGCATCATCCGCTCGTCGAACTGGCCCGACCCGCCGCCGGCGCGCGCGTCGAAAGCGGGCATGCCAAGCGGGAGGGGCGGTACGCCGAAGGTGAAGTCGGACATCGCCGGCGGGAGGGGCAGCTCATCGTTTACGGCGGCGAGGTTCGTCGCTGCGGGCTGGAGGCGTTGAGGATCGAGGATGTAGTTGTTGAACACAATGAACTGGCATGAGCGAGGGACTCGGCAGGCTCGGACAACCCCAGGTGGACTCACCTTGTCCAGCTTTGGCTTTATCTCTTCCGGGTGCTTGGATGCAATGTGCTTGACGACGAATTCGGGCGCCTTGAACAACTTCGAACAGTGCGTGCACCTGTATTTGCTCGCTTCTTCCTGCTTGATCGCCGGCTGGCATATTTTGAGTGATTCCCTGCGGGTCAGCGATGATGACTGGCAGCGGATATCGCTCGTTCGTGAACTCACTCGTCCAGGTCTCGTCCACCATACTCGACCACATTGACATCCGGATCAAGCACCGCCCTGAGCTTTGTGTCGAGTCCCTCGGCCCATCGCTCATCCTCCGACTTGAGATGGTTAGGGATCTTCCCACCCGTCGCCTTCGGCGCTTCCCTATCCGCCTTCGCCTCGTGTTCATCACGGCGGGCCTCGTCCTCCTCATTCCGTCCCACACGCTCCTCGTCCATCCGTTCTTCGCGCTCGTCCTGGTTCTCGACGTGGTCGGACGACTCCGAGACAGTGGAAGGGTGCGGACGCATATGCGATATGCACTTGCGGTGCAGCTCCTCCGGGAAGGCCTGAGACGCGACGCAGTAGTAGCACGTCGAGAGGCCGTGGCGGAGGTATCCGAGCCATTGGTCCAATGCAATCTTGGCCTACTCTCAGCTCACTTTTCTACCTTGGTCATGTTCAACTCACCTTGTGCGTTTGTTGATCCGCGTCCAGCTCGCCGATGAGACCAGCATCTTCCCATAGCTGCTCAATCTTCTCCTGGACAAACTTGCTTCCCCTTTCGCTCAGACCCGGCACAGACGCCTCTTTCGTCTCGGACGAACTTGGCCCGCCCTCCTGGCCCTCCTGAGTACCAGGTGCTTCATCCTCGTCATCGCCCAGCAGCTCCTCCTCCAACTTCTCCGCCAGCTGCTTCGCCTTCTCCCCATCTCGCAACAGCCGGTCCAAGGTGTTTGCGCTGGGAGCAGTTAGGCGCACGCGCCCGACGACTGGCGTGCCATTGACACCGAGGTGGAAGGTAAAGTTGTCCACCTAATCGTCAGCTGTGTAAGTACTTGGGTTTCCGGTCGACACACCTTCGAGTTGTCCAGCTTAGTCACGACGTCTTTGACGTCCACACCATCCGCGTACTGCGCCCATCCGACCCTGTGGAAGCTCTTCTTCACCGCCGGCTCCGTCAAAGCGAGGTACTGGAAGCCTGGGACTCGCTTAAACAGCTGCCAGTCAGCCTCTGAACATGCTGAAGCGCGCCGTCAAACTCACCGCCTCTAAGGCCTTTCGGCCCGTGCCAGGCGGTACAGTCTTGACAAAGACCTGCCGCTGCGTCGGCGGAACCTCGACGCGCAGCGGGTCGGTGTCGATTGGCGCGTCGCCCAAAGCGCGGTCGAGGCCCTCTGGCTCGGCCTGGCCGTTCCGCGACGATGATCCGTTTCGCTCGTTCTCGGCTGCCATGAGCTGGTGTTCTGGTCATGCCAGTGCTAACTCACAAGGCAACTCGAATGACGCCGAGTCGTGCTCGCCCGCCCGCAACTGGTCGATGTACTTCTGCACAGTCGGTACCCGTCCCTGCCTGTTGACTCTACGTCGCAGCGCTACAAAGTCCGGCGTGATGGCGTATCGTTCCTGAAACCACGGCGAGTCGCGGTGTGTCAAGTATAGACCGAACAGCTGGACGTCAGCGTACATCCCCTCGAACGACTCGGCCTCTCCATGCGAGTTGAGCGAAAGGGAAGAGCTTGGACGTACCTGCCGCGAAGTATACTCCTTCCTGTACCGCTCATACCGCTTCGCCATGCCCACCCTCTCCTTCGTGACCGTCCGTCCCTCCTCAAGCTCTTGCTTGTACCGCCTTAGCTCCTCTTCGTCCTGCTTGGCCGTTTGCGGATGGCTTGCGCGGAACCAGTCCGCAAATTGGCGGTAGGTGAGCGAATGGGGCAAATCTGCCGGGTCGGGAAGCTGGAAACGTGCGGGAGGTGGAGGAGGGGAAGGCGAGTGCATGCGTTGGCGGTGGGAGGGTCCGAAGGGCGATGGTGACCGACGGCGCTTCGGTCGGTCTGAAGTGAGCACAAACCCCTCTCCTGGCCGATAGCTCGACTGTTCGACGACGCGATAGGCAATGATGTCCAAATGGCTGGTCACTCACCGTACTCATCTTCCCACCGCGGAGGAGGTGGCCGTCGGTCCCGCTCTTCTCCCCAACCTCCACCGCGATCAGACCACCGGTCATCAAAGTCGTCCCGACCGCGACCCCAGCCGCGTCCTCGGTCGTCGTCGCGCGGTGGAGGGGGATAGTCTGGTCGGAGCGGGGGAGGAGCGCGCGCATACGGAGACCTCTCCTCGAACGGAATGGCTTCGCGTCGCGGAGGTGGAGGCGACAATGCCGGTCCAGCCGAAGGAGGTACGCCACGCATAGGGTTAGGGGGTAGGCCGTGCGACATCCTGCAGTGAGCTCAGTCCGGGCTGCATTCGTAGGGTCTCACCCTGGTCCGGTCGCGTTTTGAGAGTATATATACGCCGAGTGGTCGGATCAACCTGTATATGTCAAGATCCAGGCGGGTGAGAGAGGTGAAGAAAGGAGGTGTGATGGGACGCGTGCGTGAGGCCGAGGTCGGACATTGTTGAAAGTGATCGATCGTGGTGAGGTGTCGTGGTGTGTCGCGAGGCAAGAGACAAGATGATAAGCGTCTGATACCAATATGGGTTGTAGTGTGTGTGATTTACCGTCAGCAAGTCAAAGCAGCTACAGCGCCCGAGGTGTTCACTGTGCACCCCTTGTCCCAACAACGTTGGTATATAACATACATCTCATCTACAGATCAACTCGACAAGTGTCCAGCTCAACCGGGGGACGAGCGGGATCAATTCCCACACGCGTGGATCGGGATTATGCGGATGTGGCGGGCGAGCGAGCGAGCGAGCGAGCGCGGAGTTGGCCGTGCGGGGCTCTCCTTGAAGCACCCCGGGGAGGCCATCATTCTGACGCACTCGGCCCGGACCCCCAACATCCACCCCTCACTCTTCTCCGGAACACCACCTTGATTCCTCTCACCCACTTCATCCGCCATGGCATACATAGCTAGGACAGCCCTCAGGCAGGCCAATACGCTTCGAACGGCCCCAGCGCTGCTCGCACGCAGCGTCACCACCTCTCAACCCGCCCTCGAGCCCAAAGGACACAAGTCCGAGCCGACTGACCCCGCTGTCGACCCAAAGCAAGGCGGAGAGGGATTCCTCGGAGTGAGTCATCTCGTTCCCCTCAACCTTGGCCATGTCGGAATGCAATGCGTGAACGCCACCTCCTCGCGCCCCTTCATTCATCCCTCCGCTTGACCCCCTGACACCAGGCCCTGTTCTACGGCTCCAAAGCAGCCAAAGCCGAAGGACTCGTCTCCGGCCAGTCTGGCCAGCACTCCAAGCTCGTCGGTCGGGGGAAATACGTGCACGAAAAGGTGACGCACAACGTCATCCCATCAAAGCACGAGGAGTACCGGGAGGCCGCGGAGAAGTACTACACCACCCTCGCGCGACGCTCGGCCGAGCTGGGCGGGGTCAAGCTCACGGGAAGCTGGGAGACGGTTGTGGGCGCCGTGGGCGAGTTCACGCACATCCTGGAGTACGAGGGGTACAAGGGGTACGATGCGACGCTGCGGGCCCTGCGCGCCGACAAGGTGAAGTTACTCTGAAGGTCTTCACACGCCCCCGGCTAAAGGCAGGAAACGACCGAGCTGTACAGCAAGATGCTCCCGCTGCTCAACTCGCGCCAGCACCAGCTCATGTCCGAGTTTTCGTTCTGGCCGTCGTCACCCCCGCGCGACTCGGGGTTCCCGGATGGAGGGATATTCGAGATGAGGACGTACCAGCTCCAGCCGGGAAAGCTGTTCGACTGGGAAGCGGCGTGGCGGCGTGGATTGGAGGCGAGGAGGCGCTTCGTCGTGAGTGTCCACCAGGTCGATGAGGCCCCGGGGAGGACAGACGTTGAACGCAGCAACCGGTCGGGGCGTTCTTCTCGCAAGTGGGGCAGCTGCACGAAGTGCACCACATCTGGCAGTACCCGTGAGCTCTCCAACCTACGTGGAGGACCGAGCTGACGATAGCGATATGGAGACGCGCAAGGTCACAAGGGAGCAGGCATGGTCGGTGGGTAGCTGGAGCGACACCGTCCAGCAGGTGAGTCGTCATGTCCATACGCCATGGTGTTTTCCGTCACGGGTGGAGCTCACGCCAGACTGTCAAGCTCGCGCAATCCATGAAGACGGCGATTCTGGTGCCATGCAAGTGGAGCCCGCTGCGGTGAGAGGCTTCCATCAGCCGAGCGCGAAGGCGGCGGGACGGCGGGAGAAGACGTAAGAGAGTGCTGGGGGTGTCTGGACGAGGAGGCTTGAATCCAGGCAGGCCCGGGTCTGGAGAGGCCCGACGAGCCAGGTATGCGCACACAATACGATAACTGCATGTAGGAATAACAAAGTACCGATGATAGGAGCCAAGATATCCACCTGAGTGACCGCCGTCGGGATGGCTTGGTATGCGCAATATTGCGAGACAGATTCAAAGCTCCCTCGCGAGCGTCTCCCTGGTTTCTTGTCCCCGTCTTTCGTTTCCGCAGCACGCCATCTCAGATGCCAACGCTTTGACACATGGCCGCGTTGAATACACCCGGGGAGCTCAATGACGGGCTGGGCTCTTCGCAGGCTCGTGCGGTGCGGGCACCTCTGAGGGCGTGTGATCACTTTGCAAGCCCGATGTCTAGCGGGGAGGTGCAGAAGGAACAAATGCGATTTGTCGTGAATCACCATATCACGCAACTCATCATCTCGCTCACGAAGAATGTATAGACAGTAACGGGCCAGTAGCTCCTGGAAACCGAGACGACACTTGACACGCGTACGGCTCCTCAGCCACCCGAATTCGGCTCAGACGTCTGTTATCTCTTCCTTCTCCCACTCTTCGATGACCCTGCGGTCCCATTCGTTGATGTCCGTGATCTTGCTCTCGTCGATCGTGGCTGGCTGAAACTGCTCCTGCCAGCTGCTGTCCACGAGTTCGTGGTAGAGGTCACTCGGCACGATCTGGGTGATCTGGTCCCCGCGGAAGGACCAATCGAAGACCTGAGACCCGTCCGTTCTCTCGAAGTGCAACAGCGAATGTGCTTCTGACGGGAGGCCGAGCTTCAAAGGCTCGAGTCCTCTCAGGAACTCCGAGGACACCTCGGTCAACTTGGTGTCGGGCTGTATGCCGCGCCGATTGACCCACTGGCGGTATGAGTCGGGACTCCGGGTGATTGTGATGATCCCCGAGAGGCGGCGTTGCGTTTTCACTTTTCCGTCATCACTCAGCACAGTTGGCAACGAATGCGAGGTACGGCCATCGGTCGCTGAGACGAGGGCCGGATCACAGGCCAGATTGTTGAACTGGTTGCCTTGCATCCAGGAGAACATCACGCTCCCGTTCGCCCGCCACTTCATGATTCTCGCAGTGTCTGCACTTGCGATATCGGGCTTGTCCGGGGTGTCCTCAGACTGGAACATCCCGTCCAGATAGGTCTGGAACGTCTGCTTGGAGATCATCCCTCCTCCCACAGTCGTCTTCAGTACGTCCAAATTTTCGTCCGAGGCCGAGCGCCAGCTCCGCGTCTCATGCCAGACCGACCTGCCTTGCCTGTTGGCAAGAGAGACCGAAAGTCTTCGCATGCGGAACCGGCGCTTCGCCTGGGCATTATCCGACTCCGACACCATAGCCTGAACGTTTTGTGCAAGAGGAGATGGAAAGCTTGGTGGGTTGCAGAACCGCCGAGCGTGTGAGAGAAGTTGCAGAGATGCAGAATGATGAACAAGTGGGTCACCAGGCGGCAATGAGCACATTATATATACAGCACGGACGGGGCCCGAAGGCGGCACGGCTTCGGGCACAGGTCAAAGGACAAGAGGCCAGAATGACCTAGGGGAAGGAGCGGTCGCACAAAGAGTCGCCTGGACCAGCCCATCCGCTTGCTTTCGTGGAGTTTCACCTCTCCGAACGAGACTCTACGAGTCTCCCTGTTGGATCTGTGGCGCCTCTCACCATGCCCCGCGGGAGCCTGTCGCATTGAAACGGATTCAAATCGTGGTTTCGCACTTTCTGAATATGCTGATCAGTCAGTGGGAGAATACAGAGGCGTGGAATTTGTGGTGGGATGAAGGGTTGATGCGATCCGACCGGACAGGTGGAAAAGGACCGAGCACCGAGCACCCGGTGCCTGTCGCAACTCGCCGACACAAGTCGCGTCACCTCGCTCGATGTGTTCTCTCAACTCTACCTCCATCCTCCCCCTCCTCCATCCGGCGTATACCATCTTTCAATTTTCCCGTTCAGACGTTTGTGCTGGGCTCGAGGAGCGTCTGAGAGGTACGTACATGCCATGTCTTATTTGCTCTGCGGCTTGGATAGGGGCTACAAGGTCAAAGTGGAGGTGGTCCAGCCCAGCGGCGCGGAGTGAGGACGCTGACGAAGGGGGAGGGGGTTTCCATCTTCTTTCTACCGAACCGTGGTGTCTGCAGGATACATACGAGTAGCACCAGGGTGGTTCAGGTGTACCGACGTCGTTTCGTGACGACCCTGGTGTACATACGTGGAGGGGAGCTTCTCATGCGACTTCTCTCTCCCTGCATTGATCCTGGAGTATCGCAGCTCAATTGACCCTCCTCAAC
Organism: Papiliotrema terrestris; assembly: GCA_019857685.1. Lineage (NCBI taxonomy): Eukaryota > Fungi > Basidiomycota > Tremellomycetes > Tremellales > Rhynchogastremaceae > Papiliotrema > Papiliotrema terrestris. Next base: position 7,981 of record JAHXHD010001140.1, on the reverse strand, counting down.
CTGCTCCTACGTCTCATCTGACTCCACCAGGGTACTGACCATCTCTGACAGGGCAGCGTCCCCGACTCGCAACACCCTCATCCTCATCTGCGACACTCACAGCCCCTGGGCGCCGGCATCATGCCGCCGCACCCACAGTCATCCTCTCAACCCTCCACCTCCCATACCGGTCCTCCCAAGCGTATGCCCCCAATGGCCTTCGGCTTCTCCAAACCCGATTACAAAAAGCCTGCGGTGGGTGGGGACATCCCCGGTTTGCGGGCTCCCGCATCGAGCTTCGGCACGACGAAGCTGCCCCCCGTCCAAACCGGCCACCCCGGCACAGAGCCGGCTAGCGCTCGCAAGACCGTGCCGAAGATGGGCAGGAGTCAAAGTGCTGCCAGCCCCTCGACATCAATTCGCCCCCGAAGTATCCTGAAAGATTCGCGAGCTGCTCCAGGTCCCTTTGACCTTCTCCTCGAAGACCAGCAACCCTCAGCGCAAGACGATGCGGCTGACGAGAATGCCGACGCGTCCTCAAGGTATACAGCTTCGCAGACTCACGCCCCTCAGTCGCGGTCGATAACCCCGTTCAAGCCCTCTCGAGCGACCTTTGGAGCGGATGGTCGCTTCATCACGCCTGACAGCGATACCGAGGATGAGCAGCCCACCTCGGCAGCGCAAAACCGTCGACCGACGGACCCACCTCCTACCCAGCCGATCCAGATTCAGCATGCTCCGCAATTAGCCTACAACGCGGACCCCCCCGCCCTCGGAGACGAGCAGATGGATCCGGCGGAAATGACTCGCCGCCAGATGCAGTACCAGCAGCACCACCCAGCCTCTAGACATTTTCATCACCCGGCGGCGGTGCCGAACTATGATCTTGTGGGCACCAACGTGGACGCACCCGAGTCTCGACGAGGAGGTCCCCTGTTCGGGCTATATGATGTCCCACAAGAAGACGCTACGAGCGGCAAAGGGCCGCTCAACCACCCGCAGCGAGGGCGACAAGGTTCGAATTCGACTCAAGGCCAGTATCCCACACGGGCGCAGCAACAGCAGGCAGGCCAAGCGCAAACAATGACGGGCTTCGCGAACCCCCCGGTGACGCCCCGCAAACTTGATTCTGTGGCCAATCAGCCTACGCCTGCTCGAGGCCGCGCCCAGTTCCAAGCGGTGCCGCAAACACCCTCCCGTATTTACAGGACCCGATCCGCTTCAGCTCGTGGCTGGCACAATGAAGACGCGAACGAGGTGCCACTGGTCACCGTCGCTGCTGGCTTCCAAGCTCAACTTGACGAAACAGTGAGTGTTGTGAGGAGTGTGATAAGCGATCTCGCCCTCCTGAGTGCTTCTAGTATTGTTCGAACATGCTGAATATAGCGACTGGAGAACGTCAGTCTGCAGCAAGAGAGGGACCGGCTGCAAACTTGCCTAGCGGCTGTGACCGCCGAGCGCGATGCGAACGTAGCGGCATTGTCGACAGCCAAGGAAGCTACCGCGAAAGCGAACGAGGCGTTGCAGCAATCGAAGGGTATAGCCAGCCGATGGGTCCGAAAGTTCAGGGGCCAGCACGACGACTTGCTGAAGACTCAAGAGGCTCTGACCAAGGCGGCCAAAGACGAAGTGGATCGGGTCAAGGCCGCCGCGAAGAAGGAGAAGAAGTCGGAGGTGGAGACGATTCAAACACTGATCAAGGAGGTAAAGGATGGTGATTACCGTCGTCTAGCCTGGTTCGTGCATTCGGAACTAACGGGCAGAGGATGGGCAGTTGAAAGGTGTTGGTGCTGTGACGCGTCTTTTGGGCGAGGGCGGACAGATGAGGACTCTTTTGGGGGAATACAAGGCGGAAAATGGCAAGCTGCTCGCAGCTGCTGAAGCGGGTGAGTCGAAAGCAGGAGGTTGAATCTGCGTCAAAGTAGAAAAGGCTATGCTAACCCTAGCTCGGAATCGATATGCAGAGCTCGAAAAAGCCCGAACAGAGCTCGCCGAGCACTACAATGATCTTCGGGAGCGAGAGTGAGCTTAATACGCTTTGACGCAGTGCATGCGACTCTCTGATAGCAGCAAACAACTCGTCGAAGAAGTTGCGGCGTTGAGGAAGGCGGTGGAGGATAAGCAGAAAGCAGCCGATCAGGCGTGAATATCGAATTGCCCGTCAAGGTGACATGGGGCCCAAGGCTGACTCTGTAGAGCGCAGTATGCTCGAACGATCGATGAGCTACGAGCACGACATGAGCGTCAGACACACGCTCTTACTGAAGCCCAAGCCAGGATTACCCAACAGCAAATGGATGATGTCGAGCGCGAAGGGCGCATGCAGGCTTACGTCGATAGGCTAGAGCAGCTGGGTGTGAAGGTCGATCAGCTCGACGGGAGTATGGACGATGACGACGCCCTTGCGATTCTGCAGGCGGGCAAGATCAAGGATGAGGTGGAGCTCAGAGAGCAAGAATGGATTCAAAGGCTCAAGGATGCTGGAATTGTCCAGGCGAGGTGGGTATGACTTCAGTATATGGAGGCAGAGACGCTGATGGGCAGGCTGAATGCGGAGCTGAAAGATGCGCTGAGCAAGTATAAAGCGTCCAAGTCTAACTTGGCACTGGCGGAAAGGGAGCGGAAGGAGCAGGAGAAATTGATGGCGGGTTTGAACGCGGAATTGGTACGCCTGAGGAAGGTGGAGAGTGACGCTCTCGTGGGGACGGACAAGTTGCAGAAGGAGATCGACGTGAGTGACTCCATGGTCTGTGTCGATCTCGGTCAGAGCTGACGCTAGTCACTCAAAGCGGAAGTGGCTGCTCGCACGATAGGCGAGCAGACCGCTGCCAAGATCGTCGCCGATAAAGAGGTGGGTATTTCCAGCCACAATACAGAGCGATATTGATGGCAGAAACAACTTGCCGAAGCGAAAGTGGCCCATAAGAATACGGCCAGCCAGATGAGGGCGAAGGACCAAGAGATCGGGAAGCTCACGAGTGAGCTCGACAACGGGAAAAAGAAGGCCAAGGTGAGACGGCATTCCGCGCCTGATGCAGTATCGTCAGGAAAGCGACTATTACTGGGCTGACAAGCAGGATCTGTTCGCGGAGACGCAAAGGCTTGATGGTCTCGTCAAGGCGCTGAAAGAGGACAAGCCCGCGGCGGAGGTCGATCGTGCTCAGGAGCTTAATGATGTGAGTGCTGCAGGAGGTGTTGTGGTTCAACGGCTGAATGGAGCTTCAATTGAGTCTTGCTACGATGAAGGCGAAGCTAGACGAGAGTGGGGAGAATGTCAAAAGCTTGCAGGCCAGGGTGAGGTGACAGACTGCCGGGAGACTTGCGCTGAAGATAGGTTGATGCCCTCACGCGAGAGAAGACTGAGCTGGAGCTCAGGCTCACCGAGGCGGAATCCGTCAGCTGGCCCGAGTGAAACCCGGCGCTAGCTGATCCACAGAGAGCGGCAGAGAATGCCGAAGCCGTAGCAAGCAGGGGCGTGAGTGCTCCCTTGCGTAGAGGCCGAGAGGGCCTAGCTGATCACAGCGCGAGGAGGAGCTGGACCAGCTCAGGACTGCTTGCGAGTCGGCAGCCGCCGAGAAGGCGGAGCTCGTTGCGGAGCATAGGCATGCGATGGCGAAGATCAAGGCGCAGATCCCGGAGGGGTCTCTGCAGTCCCGGTTCGATGCCGGCAAGCTGGTGTGTATGAGAGCGCTAGCGGAGGGATGGTACTGACAGCCAGCTGCCTGATGAGGCTTGTACGTCCGCAGGAACCAACTCGCGGCCCAACTGACCGAAGACTTCGTTGAAGTATTCAAAAGGTCCTTCGAAGGTACGTCGACCCACACCAAGCTGCGCGCATGAGCTGATGGCAGTATCTGCCCAGAAAAAGACAGACGATCTCGGTGAGTGGGCAACTCGCCTCGATCCTGGTCGTTAGCCGTGTCAACACTGATTCGCAGCTAATAAGCTCAAAACTGTACGTGTCGGTGATGTTCATGATAGGTATGTCTGACGCGCAGGCCGAGTACCACAGGAAGCAACTGGAAGCCAAGATCAGCACTGTGGAGTCGATGCAGCAGCGCGGAGCTTTCGAGACCCCGAGCTCGACAGCAACCGACACAGAACTCGCAAAGCTGCAGAAGGATCTGGCGAGAGCGGAATCGAAGGTTTTAACCGAGAAACAGAAGTCCGAGAGCAGCCAGGCGGCCCACCGGGCCGGAGTGCTACGCTTGGTGGGAGAGACATCCAAGGGTACGGTAGCGAGGGCTGATGAGTAGAAGAAGGTTGAGGAGGAGAACAGCAAGAAGGACGAGAAGATCCGTGAGCTCGAGGCCAAGCTCGAGGCTCGAACGGCACCGAGTCGTCAGTCCATCGGAAGCACGGCAGCAGCCACCCCCGGTTCGAAAAAACAGCGCAGAGTTCTCGTTAGTGACGATGAAGACGACGCGGATGGCGCAGAGGCCACGTCAACGATGAACTTCGGCGAGAACAGGTCTTTGAAACAGTCGGTACGTGGTCCTCTGCACAGACTGTGGGGTCACTTCCGGCTCCAGGTTCTAAGTTGTTTCGACAACTGACGAAAAGAAGTCGACCGGCCAGAACGCTACAACGACCGTCGACGACCTCAACGACGAGGTGCCAGGTGCTGCTCCAGCCATTGACTCAGTTACTCCCAGCTCCAAGATCAGCAAGAAACAGCTATCTTCGTCATCCTCCACGCTCACTCCGTTATCGGGCCACACATCTCCTTTCAAGCCACCACAACTGACTGGCTCCTCTTCGACGACGCTTCTTCCCTTGTCGAACACGAAGATGCCCCGCCTCGAGAAGACGACGTCCAACGCCCGCATCCATGGATCAGGCGACCCCGAGAAGCTTAACAAGCGCTTCCAAATCCCAAGCAAAAAGAACGGAGAACGGCTCGCGCTGCCTACGCTTGCGACCAGAGCGCCAAGCTCCCGAACGAGGAAGTCAGTCAGCTATGCGGAGAAGACGCTCAAGGAGATTGACGAGGAGGACATCGGGGCGTTTCCGAGCCAGATTGACTTGACGGAAGACTGGCCGCATGGGACGCAAAAGAAAGGTAAAGGCAAGGGTAAGGGTAAGCCCAAGGTCAAGGGCAGGGCGTCAGAGGATGAGATTGAAACCTCCGAAGATGATGAGGATACGATGTTGGAGCTTCCGATCAGAAAGGTGGACCTAACTGTGAAATAACTCGCCGAGGAGGCTAACCTCCAGACCCGATTCGACCTACCTCAATCTCCTTCTGGTCCCAGCTCGCCTGCCAAGCCGCTTTTCCCTTCGAACCAGGCTACTCCGCCGGATCCGTTGTTTGAAGAGTTTATCAACTACCCGGAGAGCTCGCAAGACGCTCCTGTTCCCGCGGCTCAGGCCTCTTCAAGGTCATCCGCGCAACAACCTCAAACTGCTGACATCGATGCCGCTGGCCCGACCGCGTCTCAAGATTCAGCCAGCATTCAAGTCCCGTGCTCGCAGACACATTTCCCGATGCCGCTCACGCAGAATCCGAGCAAACTGGGCGCCATGCGCGCGACTCGAGCATCAAGCAGGACTGCATCGGGAATGATAACCCCCTCTCAAGATCGCGACCTCGCTGGCCTCGGCTCGCAAGCTCCCGTGGCAACGTCGGCGGAAGAGTCCGGCGCAGGCGGAAGCAACAAGAGAAAGAGAGCGCAGACGGCCATGCCGGGCGGTAGTCAGGGTACGAGCAGCAAGAACCAAGGCTCCGACAAGGGTCTCCAAAAAGGGGGAAGCAAGGGCAAGACGCCGAGGACGAAGACTTCGTCGTCCCAGATCCGCGTGCCTTCTAGCCAGGTGGAGGAGGAGGATGCGGAGGCGGGAGCTGGGTATGAAGATAGCCAGGGGGTCACTGTCCTTCCGGAGGGGAGGAAGGTCAAGAAGGCCAAGACGAGGAAGATCTGAGGCGGAGGGAGGGGTGGCGGGAATGACTTTCCTCGCGGTTCAGGGAACGTAAGCAGCGGAGGCGCTGTGAGTTTGACTGATGAGGCTGGGAGTCACTCATGATACCGGTGACGAGCCTGAATGAAAGGACGCTAGATATAACCTTTACATGATTGTACATACATAGGATCCACGCATCGGGCCATGTGACGCAGCCTGTACCTCTCATGCATTCACATACCACGTACACGTCGCCGGACTTGGGCAGCCAGACCTTGGCGGATCCGCACCTCGTGAGCTGTACGATGCGGGCGGGATGGTGCTGCACAGTATACTCGTACATCAACCACGATCATATGTACCCGTCTACAAGTGGTATACAATGGTGTAGGATATGTTGGTGTCAACTGATCGTGTTTCGCGTATACACGCTACATATGCGAGTAAGGCCCATCCCTCTGGCCGCCTACTGCACCGGCCCGCCGGTCCTCGGTCCCCCCGTGCCCCTCGCGAACTCGCCTGTTCGTTTGCTCGTAAAATCGTACGCTCCAACAGGTACGCCGCCACCTCCCGCTCCCTCGCCGTCCACACGACCTAGACCTCCTCCGGCTCGACCTTGACGTCCCCATCCCCGTCTCCCTGCCCATCTCCGCCCCCCTCGCCCACGTCCTTGCCCTTGGCCGCCCGCACTGACGTCGATACACTCGGCAGAGACTTCGGGTCGCTCAGAATCCGTGTCGGATCGACAAACGCCGCCGCAGCATCGTTCCGTCCCGCGACGAGGCGCAATCCCGCGACCGTCTGGCTGAACGCTTGGGAGAGGGACGAGTTGCTCTTGAGTCCGCGGCGCGCTGCCGTCAGCTCCTGCTTATCTCTCCTCCTTGTTTCTCGCGCGGGGAGGCGAGTATCGCGAGACGTCCACTCACCGCGTATATGCCGCACGACCCCCTGCGCGACCTCGACACGGTACGCCTCGCCCGCAACGCCCGTGGTGGGCCATCGCTCGATGTCCAGCCCGATGAGGCCGACCGCCTCCGCCAGCCTCTTCTGGGACCCCTCGGGCCAGTTCGTACTTGATTCACGCAGTTGCCGCGCGCGGCTGATGCTCCTCTGGTCCAGCTCATCCGCTTCTGCTATGGCCCGCTCGGCAACCTCCCTTCGTGGATCGGATTGTAGCTGTCTCGAGCGGGACTGCTGGGCCCTGTGCAGGAGGAAGACAAAGTCGAGAATGGTAATTCCATGGCGTGCGGCGCCGACCGCGTCATCCACCAACTCAACGTCCTCGTCTCGTAGCGTGGCGATAAGGTCCAGCGGGAGTGGCAGCGCGTTCGAATGGACGATCCGCTGATCGACCCATAACAAGCACGCCTCGATCGTTTCAAAGTCGTCGAGCTTGGCATTCTCGTCGAGCTCGCTCGGATCCTTCCTCTTCCGCTCGAACGCCCCTGCACCGTTGATCCATTTCCGGGCTCTCATCGAGTTCCGCAAGAGCGACAAGGCGCCGGAACCGTTCTGGCGAAGATGGTCGAGCACGAACGCCGCGTTGGTGATTTCGACGGGATCTTCCAGCCGCGAGTACCGCGGAAGGACCACCGATTGTTCCTCCACCGCTTTCCCGGTGGGCGTGACGAAGGACGGGACCTTGATGGCTTCTTGCGTGGGGGTGTCGGACTTGCTCTCGGTCAGAGCTGCACGCCACGTCTTGTCCCGCAGGTTCCGCGCGTAGTTGTCGATATCGAACTTGAACGGTCCCGTAAAGTTGACGACTATCGACTCGCCCGGCGTCCGCAGACCTATAGCCGGGTGCAGTCCCTCGCCGAGGTTCTTGAATCGCTCGCCTGTGAATCAGCCATCACTCCAAAAAAATTGATTGTCAACCGACTCACCGACAAATCTGCCATTCTTGGTGAAGAAGGCCGTCTTTTTTGTATAATCGATCCCACACCCGACAACATCGCCCGTGCTCCACAATTCGCTGAACGGCACCCCCGTCCCGCAACCCTCAAAGCTCATCCCATCATCGCCGTGCCACCCGTAACTCCCCTCGTCCCACCCCACCAGCCTCTCCAGGTCGGTCTTCATCCCCACCCAGCCGACGGAC
>JAHXHD010001136.1:0-20598 GCA_019857685.1 Papiliotrema terrestris | reverse complement strand
CCTCCTCGTGGCTATCTGCGGGTACATCATGTACGGGACGAGCGTGTCTGACGAGGTGAGTCACGGAAGGCACTGCTGAGGTGAGCTGATGCAGACGACTCATGGATCAGTTCGACGCACCGGTCGAAGGCCAAGGGGAACCTTTGTGAGCGGGTTGATAGCAACCATCAGAACGGCAATCTTGTTCACGACGGGCGAGAAGCCAGGTGTCCGAGCCAAGTCCTTGCTGACCTAGACGTCAGTCAACTCCCCTCAGCAGTGCCTTCCGTGACTCACCTCGTCAGACACGCTCGTCCCGTACATGATGTACCCGCAGATAGCCACGAGGAGGTACACGATCATCGAGATGAGGTACGCGACTTCGCATGCGCGGTCGGCTTGTCGCGGGTTCTTCATGTCGTGTACGAGGTTGGGGATGAGGCCATGGCCGCCGAACTAGGGTCAGCGTAGTCCGAAGACTGAGTCTGTACGCACGCCAGAGATGAGCAGGCCCAGCACTGTGCCGAATTTGACCCAGCCATGCGAGGGGAACAGATCAGTTGGGGCGGGATCACGTAGCGAGCCGGGGGCGTGTTCCCTATCGATCAGCCTAGCTCTCATCATGCATAAGTGTACGCACGTAGTGATCCCCGAGGAGATGAGGATGACAACCAACGTCCAGGTCGCGGTGATGCCTATGCCCGACGAGAAGGATAGATACCGCAAAGGCATGAACGAGGTTGGAACAACGCTGAGGGTCAGTCAAATGGGTCCTCGCGGCTGCCAGCGATGGTCGCAATTCCGGTGACTCACATGATCATTCCGATAAACTTCCACTGGTTGCTCGTGTACTGCGGGAACACGGCCTCCATAGAGTCAGAGAAGAGCACCACCAGAGCAACACTGCGGTCAGTCATGCTCGGGGCAAGCGATCGCATGTGCTCACATCCAAGCGCAAATTTCAAGCAGGAAGATGGTCGTAACCCATCGCTCGCCGACCGGCCCCAGCGCATAGCCAATGATGTCGGTGAAGTTTCGCATCCTACGGTCCTGCTCGATGATTCGCAACAAGATTTTCAGCCTTGATTCAGCTCAGCCCAACGCGAGAGGATCGTCCGACTCACGTCCACAATGTGAAGCCTCCTATGAGAACGAGCGTGACGGGGCCGAAGATCCATCCAGCATGTGCTATGGCTATAGGACAGGCGAGCAGACCGGTACCGATCAGGTCGCCGAGGATGTTCAGTAGCTGCGAATCAGCGATCGCACCATGGATGGCGCCGTCTTGACATACCGTCTGCCCAAAAGAGGACTTTCCCGGCTTGTACACCTCGACCTCTCTACCCTTGTCTCCGTCCTCGGTCCCATACCCCTCATAGCTGTCCACGGAACCCCTCTCAATGATCTCGTCATTGACCGCGAACGACGTGGATGCGCTTTTAGCGAGTAACGGAGAAGTCTCCGTCGCAGCAGGCCGTGCGGTAGATGCAGATGATGCCGAGCCTGCTGTTGATGACGCTGCCATCGTTTTTAGATGTGGAATCTTTGCTGGAAAGTGGAATGAAGGGAGGGTCAGTGACGAGTCGGTTGAATTGCGAATAATGCGGCCAGCTCGGTCTCAACCGGGTAAACAGGGTGCAGCAAGTTTTACAGGCACCAAATGTTCACACCGCGTGATCTGATCTGCGCCCGGCGCCTCTTCGTGTGCATCTTACGCAATGCTGCCGCTGGGCGTGATTCATAGGGATCACGAAGTAGCGACGGGAAGCTGAGGAGCAAGCACATCAGGAAAGGGACCAGGGTCCGTATACGTATATGCTGTCTTCATGCATGCCGTCCACGATGCAGCCTGAAGCAAGCTTGCAAAATCTTGGGAGCCGTGCAGGCGTGGCAATCCACAGGTTAGAGCGATTTGCCTATCGAACGCTGATACCGGCGAATTGCGCACAGCACTGGTCGAAGACATGAACACGCTGTGCCGGGACAATGGTGCGTTGATTGGTGAACAGATCCAGCAACGAAATCAACGAGGCCTTACTGTCGTCCAACGGTGTTGAGCGGGAAAGGAAGAGCGGGTTAGGGGTACAATAGCACCTAGTACCCCTGATCGACGACCGCAGCCTCACAGCTTGTGACCCCGTTGTAACGCCATTCAGCAAAGAGCCTGCGCGTTACTGCACATTATACATGTCGTCATAGGTCATATGTCGTTACACTGCGTCGAAGGCACCAACAGACGGTAGAGCCCTTGATGAATATCGCCGGTCGAGCCTGCCCATAATCATGCTGCGCCGCCTCGGTACCGCATCTGCTGCACGTCCAAAGCCCAGTCACTGCTCCCCTTTGCACTTTGTCAACTCGGACACGTGCTTGGTTGAGCGGTCATGGGGACAAGGTCGGTATCGAAAAGCTCGATAAACTGTGATCAGTTGCACAAACCCTAACTCGAGCCAAAGTTCAGCAAGGACGTGCACGCACCTGCTCGTTAAGCACCCGGACCTTGACGCCCGCATACCGCCGATACTCCTCCAGTATACTACTGAGCGCCCATCGCTGCAGCTTGCGGTAGCATCCCACGACGGTGCCGGAGCGATGTCTGCCCATGTTGCAGCACACTAGCGTGGGAAATGTTCCTGGTTGTAATAGCAATGAGAGAGCGGCGATGATGAGGGGTTCGGATGGCGGTGGGAGGGGCGGGAGGTGGTCTACGCGTCAGCAGGAACCAAGTCATTCTGGGTTGGGCGACGCACATTGCCCCGAGAGCGGGACGACGCCTGAGTCGGTGTACGGCGGAGGAAAGTGCGGGTTCAGCGATGTCTGGGGAGCAAGGTTGTGTAGCGTTATGCCTTGCGAATCTAGGAACGACGTTCTGCTGTGAGCGGATCTCCCTGTACGGATCGTCGCAGCTCACAGGATCTCCGTAGGTTGTTCCGCCCCGACCCATATCAGACTCTTCAGGTTCATCTTTTCAAGGAAGGAGAAGTTGAGCTCGGATGGCTGGGCGGACCGGTAGAAGCCTGTTCATTCAGCCAGCTATAGCTCGCGGGAGTGAGGAGATGTAAGGAGACGTACCATCTTCGACCAGCCCGAAATTCATCGGCGGGACGATCTTGGCCATGATGAGCCGTCGCCGCTCTCTGGCGGTCGTTGGGATGGGTGACGAGCAAGACGAGTGCGCAACCGTCCGGATGCTAACAAGACGGCTGAGAGGTACGGGCAGTGCCCGAAGTCGGAGATCGCCGCCGGCTATCAACCAAAAGTTGAAAGCTGGTATGACTCATTTGATCACCTTGCTACAAACTTGCAACTCAGCTCTTTTTAGCACCACCATAGGCGTCCCTTGTCCGGCCCAGAAACTCGATCCGACGAATATTTGAGGAAAAGAAATCGGGAACCGCGAAGAGTGGATGATCGCCAGCGGCGCACGACTAGGCCATCACTCCACATTCTTCCGGCGCTCGGTTACTAGCCCTATCCTCAGCGCCCGACCAGCTCATCAGTCGTTCTCACAACGCACCATGACGAACGCCACCACCCCCATCCTCGCCTGCGATCACGCCGGTATCGAAATCAAGCCATCTGCGTCCCCCTCGCATCGCTTGCAATCGCCAACATTCAGCATTCCTACCCCGACATTACGCAATCTGGAGGTTGCTTCAAGCCACTTGCACGCCGGCCGGACCGTCGCGGTCCCCACCGAGACGGTATATGGTCTCGCAGGGGCATCAACCAAGCCCGAGGCAGTTCAACGGATATACCAGATCAAGCAACGCCCCTCTGACAACCCGCTTATCATCCACGTCGCGTCGTTGGACATGCTGCAGAGGCTGCTTCCGCCTGGATACGTCCTCTCGAAGCTATATCTCGCTCTCATCGACGCGTTCTGGCCCGGTCCTCTTACCCTTCTCTTCCCTTCACCGTCTCCGCCACCTCCCCCGGCGCCGCAGACAAACGCTATTCGCATGCCGAGTCATCCGCTCGCGCTGGCCTTGATACACCATTCCGACTTGCCATTATCCGCCCCCTCGGCCAACTCGTCTGGCCGGCCGAGCCCAACGCGGGCGCAGCATGTATACAATGACCTCAACGGGAAGGAGGGATTGGGCTGTATATTGGACGGGGGGGACTGCGGCGTCGGCGTCGAGTCGACCGTGGTCAATGGCTTGGCGTGGAAAGAGGGGGGCGGCGGGCACGTCGACGTGCTCCGCCCAGGTGGACTCGGCGTCGAGGACATACAGAAGGTCGTTGTTCAATTGGACGGTGCGGAGCGCAAGACGGAAATGAGGCTGCACGGCAAGCCATGGATGCGCAACGCAGCCGCCTCGTCGTCGCGCCTGCCCGACCGGGAACCTGCAGAGACGAAGCTTCCTCCCTCCACTCCCGGTATGAAGTACCGACATTATTCGCCTCGGGTTCCCGTGTACCTTTTGCTACCGAGCAACACCTTCCCTAGGCCACCCGTCACCACATCCAGCAACCTGCATGCGGTCCTAGAGCCGATCATCGCGTCGTTGCGAAATGGTCGACGCCCACGATTCGGTCTGCTGCATTATGAAGACTCGCCGTTGTCTCGGCGCATACTGGAAGAGGTGGACGGTGCAGACTTTCTGCCCGTCTCGCTCGGCGCCGATAGCACGTCTGCTGCTCAGCGACTGTTCTCTGGCATGTTATCACTGGAAGGAGGAAGGCTGCCAGCTAGTGACGATGCTTCGGATCTGGCGACTACGGGCGTAGACGCGATCTTCGTCGAGGGGTGTAGTGACGAAGGTCTGGGACTGGCCGTGATGGAGCGGGTGGGCAAGGCTGTTGGCGGAGGAGGGAAGAGTGGGGAGCTGGGCAACGGAGAGGGCGAAGGCAGCTCTGGGCGCTTCTGGGTGGAGGTCTAGGGGCATTGCGGGATCCCGGAGCAGGACCATTGTCATGTTACACCTCGAGCAGTGACACCTATAATCGCCGTCTGACATTGTCACGTTGCACGCATGGTATGCATTGTAGCGTGTTGCATTGCGGATTACGATTACGAGGCGTCGACGCGTATGATCTGCAGGGGCCCGGCGGGTTAAAGTTGCCACAAATAACGTCAACTCTGTGAAACCTGAGACATTTGCTGAGCCAGGTTTCGCGCCAGAGCGGCCAAGTCCAAGGGTGACAAGAGGGAGAAGGAGACGAGCACAGAACACCGGCCGAGGGCCATCGAGATGGGTTCGACGGGTTATTGGAGGAGCCGCGCGTAGTTGCTATACATATAATACCGAGCATCCCGGCCACTTCACAAACGAGAGACCTGACAACGCGGCCGAGCCGAGCGTGACAACCACCGCGGGGCAAACAATTCCTGTCCAGTCTCGACATCCCCGGTCTACCGTCCTTTGGCGGCATTGTCGGTTTGATCGGTCATTGATCACCCACCAAGGTCCACTCTGTCCTCGTACACAAAGTCGAAACGCAACAACCCGACCCTGTGGTACAATGAGGAGGATCGCCTAGACGGTAGCACAACCGCCGACCCCCCCGTAACGCCCGTCCCGCGTACCTCGGACGCACACACCACCCTCCCAACTGCGACGATGTCGCGCGGCCCGTCGCCGATCCCATCATCCTCCCACGCTTCCTCTTCGTCCACCATCATCGACCCCTCACCCCCACCGCGTCCCGCTCGCGCCCCCCTTCGCGTCAACACCGACGCGCTACAGCTTAACGGCTCGTCTCGCCTTCGCTCGAATTCGGCTCAATCGAACACTACATTACCGTCCCTCCCTTCCCACCAGTTCTCACGGAGCCTCTCGCAAAACACAGTCGCGCTATCGCCTACAAGCCCAGTGAATGCCCGCGGCAAGTACGATGTCGCCATGGCCGTGAATGGACTGCGGGGGAAAGAGATTTCGCCTGTCACGGAGGAATCGGCCGGAGAGGAGCAGACGCTGAGGCGGATAGGCGAGGCGCTCGAGAAGAGTACGGACAATGGGGATACGCTCGATCTGAGCAGGCGGGGGATCACAAATATAGGGCCGGAGGCAGTCGAGAGGTTCGCCAAGGGCGTGGGGGCGGACCTCAAGGGTGTATGGCGGTACGTTACCTGACCGGTTCGCACTTCACCGTGCTTACTCCAGACTTGCGTTGTCGTACAATGCCCTGCGCGACCAGAGCATACACGAGTCCTTTTGCCGACTCAGCCGGCTGAGGTATCTCAACCTTAAAGGCAACGCATTCACAGAATTCCCCTCAGCAGTATGTCGTACGAAACCCGGCGCCGGTTCACAACATTACTGATCACAGCTCACTGACCTGGCCGCTTTGGAAATCCTCGATTTGAGTAAGAACCACATCCAGGCATTTCCGGAACAACCAGGGCGCCTAGCGCATCTCAAGGTTCTATCCTTGACAAACAACCGGATCTATGCTTTGCCGAGCTATTTGACGACGTTCAACTCGCTCAAGGTCTTCAAGGTGGACGACAATCCGATCGAGTGGCCCGTAAGTGATCCGACGGGCAGACGTGGGCCCCGCTCATGGCAGCCGCGAGAGGTGCTCGGTAGCTTGATCGACGTCAATCAGACGGGCGCCGGCCCGCGGAGGGGGAAAGACGAGGATTTGAGGCCCTGGATCGAAAACATGAAGAGCTGGATGCGGCAGCGCGCGGCGGATGGGGACCGCCTGTTGTCGCAAAACAGGGAGGATGAAGCGTACCTCGCGTCCGAGTGAGTCGCGCGCAAAGGCTCAGGCTTATCTGCAGGGAAGAACCGGTCAGTGCTGTATCGGCTGGAGCGTACAGCAGCGATATGCCCCGATGGGGATCGCAGACGGATCTGGCGGCGCCGTCGGCATCGTCCCAGACGATACGGCCTATACGGGATGAGACGGGCCGCGCCTCACCTCTGCATCAACGGCTTCCCCTTATGTCGCGGAATCGCTCGGCGACGATGTCGGATGAATCGCTCACGAGGCCTATATCCCCGGGGCTGTACCCTCCCAACCGCCCGTTTGCGCGACACGACCGGAGCCAGTCGAACTCATCGTACACGCCGCCGCCCTCTGCGTCGACCGCCTCGAGCTCCAGTCAGTCCCGACCGCCCTCGGCGCTGCCCCCTCCGTCAGCACCCGCCTTGGCAGCAAATCACAGCCGTGGAGCGAGCTATACCGCCACGCAGCGGCTCAGCGCGAACCTCACAGCGAAGAAGTCTCTGCCTGATTTACGCCAAAGCCATGCCAAGATCATCCAGGACAGGCGGAACGAGCCTGGCGAGACGATACGGCCCCTCGGTCTGGGTATCAATACGCATGGAACGTCCCGCTGGGCCACGCCGATCACCTGGACAGAGAGCCCACCACCACGAACCCTCTTGCGGCAAGGCTCGGCAGATATGCTGCGTGACATGAAAACTTCCGCGGACCCCAAGCGAGACTCGGCGGAGACACCGCTCGCCGATGAATCGCGGAACTCGTATTTCCGTCGCTTGAGCACGCTGCCGAAATCGACCATATCGAAAACGATCCCTCCCGCGCTGCTCAAGTTTGTCGATGCGATCCGGGGCATCCTGTTCGCCTTGTCGCAACTGCACGCGGCCTTACGGCAGTACCTGCTCTTCGCGGTGCCGGACCGGGTCGCTGGCGTGTTCAACCGCGTGATGGAACCGGCGGGGACATACATGACCAATCTCATCAACGCCTTGGACCGATTCGATTCGATGTCGAGACGAGGTATACCATCGACTTCTGCTGTACGAAGCGTTGCCAACGCAACCAGGGAAAGCGTTGCAGTGTTTAGCAAGGTGGTTGCGGTTCTGCGACTGCAGATGCCTGCGCTGCAGGGCGGAGACGTACGGTATACCCGCACACTGTTGCTCATGATTTACGGCTCGATGGCGGAGGTGGGATGTTCGTGGGCGGCAATGGAGCCGCTACTCGTAGACGTGAAGCCATTGCTCAATGACCGCCTAGGCGGTGTTGCAATGGCCTCGTCAAGCTCCATGGGGCGCACGCCGATCTCGCCCATCCCGGAAAGAGGCGAGTCGCGGTCGCCCAGCTCGGCAGCGAGGTCGAGCATGTCGACGGTGAACGCGTCGCCGAATCACCCATCAACGGCTACCGTAGAGACGCCAGCGCCGAATGCTCGAGCACAGCGACGTCGTCAAGCGGGATCGTTCTCTACGGAAGATGTCGAACGCGGAATGCTCATGGGCTCGCCGGGGCTCGCGAGCGATACAAGCGACGACCGCCCGGCATTTTTACGCCATCGACCGTCAGAGTCCGCCCAGATCGTTTTGGAGGAGCAGACGGAGGAATCAGAGGAAGAAGAGCTTATGCCGCTGCCGATGCCGCCTTTCGCCAAGTCCAGCCGGAGCGGCTCATTGACCGGTATACCCGTTACTCCGCCCGAGCTCTCGCAGCATGTCGTGGGCGTGGTGCAGCCAACACAGCCGCGCCATGCCCCGTCGTCGTCGGCGGGATCGTTGTCGGCCAGTATGCCCGGACCGCTGCGGAAGCTTTCAGTCGATGTACGGCCTCCGACCCCCGCTTCTGCCACGCTCTACGACGAAGACTTGCTCGACGTCATTGAGACAGCAACGGATATCGCATTCACTGTCTGGCTCAGGCTTGCAGAGGACATCAATGCATCCGGCGCCGCAAATTCGCCTATCCACTCGATGCACCACAAATCGGCATCGCAGAGCAGCATGGCGAGTACGATCGATTCCACACGCACGTCCGAGCGGCCAGTCACGATACCCGCCAAGCATCACTCCGAGCTGGTGTTGCTGCTGTCGCGTGCCGAGCAAATTACCACGGCGTTGCGCGAGTCTCTTGCCGGCTTACGAGCCAACCCGGCGACATGGAACCATACCTCATTGCCTGACGACGCTCAGGCGTTCATCAAAACTGTCGTGAAAGTCTCTGCACTCGTCAAGACGGTCTCGGCGACGCATACTTTCCCGCCCAGCGTGCGCCATAGCTGTTCCCGCCTCACGCAAGCGACGCGCGAGTGCGCAATTCTGATCCAAGTTTCGTCCCTTCGGCCGGGGGCGCCGACGCCTGCGCCGATACCCGGCGCGCGGCCCATTTCGCCGGGGTACAGGGTGCCCAGTACGGCCGCGAGCTCGGTCGAGGATCTGTCGGCACCGCACTTGGCGGGATGGAACGGGCCGCCATCGGGCGGGGCGAGCGGGCTCAGGGGGCTCAGGCTGCCCAGTCGTCACGCGGCGAGACAGGGTGGATCTGGGTCGGGGTCAGTAAGAGGAGAACCGCTCCGGAGCGCGCAAGCAAGTCAGCTTGCCTTTGGGTGACGGGACAATGTTTTGTACATTACGAAAGATGACGCCCCGGATGCTACGTAGTCATGTCATGCTCATGGTGCTATACAATGGTTATGTCAATGTTACCTGCACTACTTCTTGTCGTGGTGGTCAAGTCCCTCCACGCCAGCCTCTTTGGCCTCCTCCTCGAGCTGGTCCGTCCTGCGCGTCAGCATCGAACGGAAAACATAGCCCGTGTGAACGTACGACTTCCAGACGTCCTTGGTAGCGTGCATCAATTCGTACAGTTGCCCGACCTGCTCCTTCGACATGGTATCGAGCTTGGCGGCGTCGAGGCGTTTTCCCCGCCAAACCTCTGTGCCGTTCTGGGACGATTGTTCCAGCTCGTCGAGGTAGACTTTCCACTGGGACAGGAAGGCGATGATGTGCAGTGGATTATCGGTCTTGCGCGTCAGGCGGAACTCGGACTTTACGTAGGAGTCGCCCATGAATCGCATATCGATGGGTAGTTGGCGGTGTGCGCGCAGGAGGCGGCGGTACAGGCTAACATGAGTACGATGCCTAGCGATGGGCAGGAGGGTCCGCGCGGAAAGCGGAGGTGAAACAGGCGAGGATGACACGCACGGTATTGGGGGGATCAGCTGCACCGAGGCTTCCTGGACCGTCATCGGCATCGGCAATTCTTGCACCGCCGCCGCTAGTCTCCGTAATGATGTGCGCATGGTCGGTGTAGGCTCCGATGGTTGATCAAGATGACTTGTGTACTATGAGATCGTCGATCATTATATAGAGCCTGCGACGGTAACAGCTTGCCTAGTGCCCGGTGGCGCCTGTCGATCACGTGACTTGTCTGTTGCCCGAGTCGCGGCCGAATCGCTGGCGGGGGCCGGGTTGATCGCAGTTTCGTCGTCCAGGGACGAGCGATCCAGCAGCTTAGCGAGGTCCAACTTATCGGGCCAACTCATTAGCAGTCGTCCAGCCAGTTAGCGAGCGAGCGAGCGAGTCGGTCACTCTTCAGATCTATCGACAATCTCGCTTTGTACCTGTCCACCTCTACTACCTCGGTCGAACAAAAATCCCGTGTGAAACACGGTACCTACCCATCCCTTCCCTATGGTACGTGCGACGCCCTTCCCCGTTTACAAAGTCAGCAGCAAGCCAGTGCGCAGCTGACCATGGCAGCTCCTGTCGCAAACCCGCTCGTCGCTTCGTTCGGCTCGAACGCCCCTCCGCAACTTTGCATACCCGTCCATCAGCATGTCGCTGCGGGGCTATGCGACGCCGGCGGGCATCGAGCGCATCAAGGTCAAGAACCCGGTGGTCGAGCTGGACGGAGACGAGATGACCCGTATCATCTGGAAGAAGATCCGTGAGGAGGTGCGTCGTCGAGGCGTGCTTGTCTGATGCTTGACCGGAGCTCATGCTGACGTGCAGTTGATCCTGCCCTACGTCGACGTCGACCTCAAGTACTACGACCTCGGAATGGAGTCGCGAGATGCGGTAGGCACACCCAGACAGCCGCCGGCACGTCGCTCACTCCCAGACAAACGACCAGATCACGGTGGAGAGCGCCGAGGCGATCAAGAAGTACTCTGTCGGCGTCAAGTGCGCGACCATCACGCCGGACGAGGCCCGAGTCAAGGAGTTCAACCTGAAGGAGATGTGGCGATCGCCCAACGGAACGGTACGTCGTCGACCTCCCTTCTTTGCGCAAATCCCGTTCGTCAAGTCGCATCGCTGAACCCAGATCCGGAACATCCTGGGCGGAACGGTCTTCCGAGAGCCCATCATCCTCGACAAGATCCCCAAACCCGTTCCGGGATGGACCAAGCCGATCTGTATCGGCCGACACGCCTTCGGCGACCAGGTAGGTGTCACCCTGACTCACTCTGTTGCGCGCTCACCGCAGTACCGATCGACCGACTTCCTCGCCCCGGGACCAGGCAAGCTCACCTTGACGTTCACGCCGGAGGACGGCTCCAAGCCGACCGAGATGCAGGTCTACGATTTCAAAGGAAAGGGCGTGGCCCTGGCGATGTACAACACGGAGGAGAGCATCTACGGATTCGCCCACGCGAGCTTCAAGATGGCTCTGAGCAAGAAGATGCCGCTGTTCATGTCCACGAAGAAGTGAGCATATGGCGACAGTTGGGAACGATAGTGGTTGATCCCAGCACTATCTTGAAGAAGTACGATGGACGATTCAAGGACATCTTCCAGGAGGTCTACGAGACGTGAGTGGCCTCACCGGGGTTTGGTAGTGCGGCGTTGACGGCAGGACGTACCAGAAGGAGTTCGACGCCGCGGGGCTCTATTACGAGCACCGTCTGATTGGTGAGTATGAAGTTGTAAGCGCCGCTGATGCCAGATGACATGGTTGCGCAGGCACTCAAGTCGTCAGGAGGTTTCGTTTGGGCTTGCAAGAACTACGACGGCGATGTTATGGTGAGCATTGGTGCTATGCCAGTCTGAACACTTTATGCCCCGCGACCTCCATGTCTCCCACATGTTGTCGACTCTGTTCCCATCAACCCGACCCGGAATGCGCGCTGATCCTAGTCCGACATCCTGGCGCAGGGCTTCGGAAGTCTCGGCATGATGACCTCGGAGCTGATCACCCCGGACGGCAAGACGATGGAGTCCGAGGCCGCTCACGGAACCGTCACCCGTCATTACAGGCAATATCAGCAGGGCCAGGAGACCTCTACCAACCCCGTCGCTTCCATCTTTGCGTGGACGCGTGGACTTGCCTTCCGAGCCAAGCTGGACGAGACTCCCGAGCTCGCCGACTTTGCCAAGAAGCTTGAGGAGGCGTGTGTCGAGGTGATTGACAATGACAACATCATGACGAAGGATTTGGCGCTCGCGATGAAGGGCAGGAACATGACGAGGGATGACTGGGTTACCACGGATGAGTACATGAAGGCTGTCAACGTGAGTGCGGCGGAGATGGCGGGGGCGATGTGGGAGCGTGCTTGAGACTAACTTGCAGAACAAGCTGGTCGAGAAGTTGAGGAAGTAGGAGGCGGGTAGTTGGCAGTCGAGGAGTCGGGGATCTGTCGGGGTGATTTCTGTGCATGTGTCTCGCAACCATGGAGAGTGGTAGACAAGTCAGAGCCAGTGGATGCATCTACGCGTCCTGCAGGCGCCTGTTGTTGAGGGTGTTCGCATGATTCCTGCTATGGGAAGGCCCTTGTTCTCGGTTGGATCGGCTGACGCGCTTCAGAAAGACTGGTTGACTGGACCGGCGCGTCGATCGCCAAATCTCATGTTTTCGTCCTCGTGTGATGTAAACCACACCGTATGAGCTCACGTCGATGCCTACCCCTCTGACCCCGTCCTCCTCGCAGGAGATCATCCCCATCTCCCCGCCGAAGACTCAGAAACGAAAGGCACGGGATGAAAAAGCCACGACGCTGCCCCTTCCGGCCCCTGTCAAACTCGATCGAGCGCTGGAAGAGCGCGTTGCCAAGCGGATAAAAGATCAAGAGCGAGTGGAGCGATCTCAGACGGGGGCGAGTAAGGCGAGAAAGGAAGATGCCGAGAGGCAGAGACGCGAAGCGACGAATCTGTCGCGTGGGAGAGTGACGGAACGGATGATGGATTCGTTAGGGACGAGCGTCAATCCGATCACGAACTCGGATCTGTACACCAGGTGCGCGCTGCTCGCATAAATGCCAGAAGGATCAGGGAAGCTCAGAGTCAGAACCGATCATTTCGTCTCCGCCGCGACAGGACACCAGCAGTCGAACAGAGGAGGTGGCAGCGCGGGCGCCGCGACGTACTGGGAAGTACGGAATGCGAAGATGGCAGAGCAGGCGCGAGAGCAGGTGAGCGGTTTTGGCATGGACATAGCTGTAGACTGAGCTGAATGAAGCGTACGAGCATCTTGTCAGGATGTGTCATATACATCAACGGCTCAACGGGGCCGAAGCTATCGAACCTGCAGTTGCAGCAGATGATCACGGCGAACGGGGGAAGGTTCACGTAAGTCGATGCTCGCCGTTGCGAGATTCGCCTGGAAAGTTGACTTGCAGAGCGACGCAAAACGGATCTTGTACGCACATCGTCGCGAACGGAGGTCTGTCGGGAAGCAAGACGCAGAAGTGGATAGACGGCCAGGCAGGAAGGGGGGGTTCGAAGAGGCTGAAGATTGTCAGCGTCGACTGTGCGTGTGATTCGAGATGGGGCGCTTTTGCGCAGTCGGATCGAGACTGATGCTAGGGGTGATTGACTCGGTTGCGAAAGGGCAAAAGCTGAGCGAGATGGGATACGGTATGATCTACAATCCTGCAAGTATACGTCCTGCTTTCTCGGGCTTGAGCTGACGGGCCAGAGTCAGCAGAACCTGTTTACCGCGTTTGGAGTCAAACCAAAGAGGGAGGCTGGCAGCTCATCGAGCAAGCAATGAGTTTTAAGACGACGTTTATTGTAGCTGCTACTCCCGTTGTACTGCATAACGATGCATGATGATGCTATATGTCACATGGAATACAAACTGTAATGCTGCGGGAGACACGCACCCCACTCGCGAACAAAGTAGCCCCTCTGCCTCACAGACATGCTGATAAGAGCCCGTCTACCTCGACCAGCCTAGTCATCCTCATCTTCGTCATCGTCGGGATCGACTCGCCGCCTCTTCTGCTCCGGCGCTGGGCGGTCATCGAGATCATCATCGTCATCGTCCTCATCCACATCTTCGCGCCTATTCCTCTCCCGTCCATTGCGATCATCGCGCCCCTTGGACCGTGGAGGGGCATCGTAATCGTCCTCGTCGTCCTCGCCCTGAGCATCGTCTTCGTCCACGTCGGAGCGCCGTGGGCCGATGTGCGAAATAGAGGCGCCTCCTTGTGGGCCGTGCGCGAGTGGGTCTGGACCAGGTTTCGGGCTGGGCATGAGCTACGGCCGATCACCAGTACCCTCTAGCTCACCGCGTCGCTTTCGGCTGTTGCACGCGAAGCTCCTCGCATGCGTCCACCCAACTGAGTATGAGCCCACGTTGTTTTGAGACACGAGGCATCGAGGCCCATACAGCAGGACCAGATGAGTGAACGTCCTCGGACTTACTCGCAGTAGATGTCAACTGCAGCTGAAAGATCTCAACGTCAGCTTGGCATCAAATCGATCGAACGACCCAGCTCACTGTTGATGGGAGCGGAGAACTTTTGGCCGCACACCTTACATGACAAATGCCCGAACATGTTCGCTTTGTCCCTGCACGTCAGCTTTGTCTCGGCAGACACGGCGTCAAGCGGACATCTTGACCGAGACAGCCTTGTCATGGTGGCAGAAGAGGCATTTGAACGCGGTAGCTAGCTCGTCAGCAGGCGATAGGCACGGACTAGAAGGAAGCTCACACAGTGGGGCAAGCTTTTGCTTGGGTGCCGCTTTGGCCGACGACTTTCGCTTTCCCATCTTGCGTTGAAGGAGATTGCTTGCGTCTCGGGAGCGTTTCTGACTTTGGTTATGCAATCGGACCTCTTCGAAAGGACTGGATGGGTCGTGCTGAGTACAACAACAAATGGGCAAAGCAAGTATCGCCCGGAAACATCAGAAGCATGGCCGGGCGGTGATCGCCGCCCAGCTTGAACCACTCGACGCGCGTTCGCCGATGACGATCTCATCCACAAGGTCATTCTTACACACGCATCACCCTTACACATATCCACGCATCATGGAGGAGATCGGCATCGACCTGAAGCTCGAGGTGAGCTACAGTCCGTGCTGTGCTTGAGCCACCTGACGACGCAGGACCCCACTCTCCCCTCACAGTTGTCTGAGAAGCAAGCCCTCCTCAACTCCCTCCCCGCTTCCGACGAAGAGCTCTACTCTACCTGGAAGCGCCTCGAGGCTCACAAGGAATTCCTCCAACTCCAAGAAGTGAGTCAGCCAGGCTCTACCTACGATCTCCAAGCTTACCAGCAGGAATACATCCGGGATGAGACGCTCAACCTCCGCCGCGAGCTCTTACGAGCGCAAGAAGAAGTCAAGCGGATCCAATCCGTTCCACTCGTGATCGGCCAGTTCCTCGAAGCAGTCGATGAGAAGCGAGGAATTGTCGGAAGCACAACGGGACAGAACTACGTAGTCCGGATTTTGTCAACGCTGGACCGGGAGCTGCTCAAGCCGTCGTCGTCCGTTGCCCTCCACCGGCATTCGAACGCTTTGGTCGATATCCTCCCGCCCGAGGCAGACTCGTCCATTGCGATGTTGGGGGCGGATGAGAAACCGGATGTGAAGTATAGCGACGTCGGAGGTCTGGATCAGCAAAAGCAGGAGATCCGGGAGGCCGTCGAGTTGCCGTTGGTACAGGTGAGCTTGGATGTCAGGCATCATGGGCGGTGCTGACAATACAGATGGATTTGTATAGGAAGATTGGCATCGACCCACCTCGAGGTGTTTTGCTGTACGGTCCGCCCGGTGAGCGCGACGACGAGAATGGTGTTGTCAGGGTTGCTGACTCCAGGTACCGGTAAGACGATGCTTGTCAAAGCCGTCGCCAACTCTACGACCGCTTCCTTCATCCGCGTTGTTGGATCCGAATTCGTGCAAAAGTATCTCGGAGAGGTGAGCTAGCCATTCATTTGCTCGGTCGTAGCTGACATGTTAGGGTCCTCGAATGGTGCGAGACGTCTTCCGTTTAGCCCGCGAGAACTCGCCCTGTATCATCTTCATCGACGAGGTCGACGCTATCGCCACGAAGCGTTTCGATGCTCAAACTGGATCAGATCGAGAGGTGCAACGTATCCTGCTCGAGTTGCTCAACCAAATGGACGGTTTCGACCAACAGACCACCGTCAAGGTGAGCTAACCCTCGGTATTCAGCCGCGTAAACTGACTTTCCAGGTTATTATGGCGACGAACCGACAGGACACGCTGGACCCGGCTCTCTTGCGTCCGGGTCGTCTTGACCGAAAGATCGAGTTCCCGCTGCCATCGCGACGAGAACGACGTCTGATCTTCCAAACGGTCACCGCCAAGATGAATCTCGGTCCGGATGTTGATCTGGAGGACTGTTCGTGGCGATGGCTATCAATGGGTTGCACGGCTGATACCAGATGTCTCGCGACCAGACAGGCTAAGTTCCGCCGAGATTGCATCGATCTGCCAAGCGGCCGGTCTCCAGGGTGCGTTGGCAATATTCGTCCATGCAAAAACCCGCTCACCTCCCAGCTGTCAGGAAGAACCGTTATGTCATCTTACCAACCGACTTCGAGGAGGCCTGGAAGGTGAGTGACGAGTGCCACATTTGCCACCTGCCCGGTGATACCTCTGGTCACGCGTCAAAACGCCGCCGCCAGACGCGTATAATTTCTGCTTGCCCGCTCAACTTTGTCGTTGCATACGCTGACTTGCCCAGAGCACAGTCAAGCGGGGAGAGGAGACTCACGAGTTCTGTAAGTGCTTGCGCATGCTATCGTGTGCACTGCTAACCTGCTACAGACAGATAAACGATATGACAGACAGTGAGTTGCAAGGTGCTTTGGGCGGAAATGAGGCTGACATGCAGTGACCCATGCATCAGCTGCATCAGAGCGTGACCCCTCCCGTACTGACCCAGCACGTTCACTCCCGTCTCCTCATCCCGCTCATTGACCCCTTTCGCTCACCCTCATCCCGGTGCAAGCGTCCTCGGTTGTACGAGCGAAGACCGACATCGTTGTGCTTGCACTTCATGCCGGCGTTTTTTTGCTATCCTCTCGCGGCGATTGCCAAGATCACGAGGACGATACTTCACAGGCGCGGGACACGATCTCGCGCGGCGACGACCATCATACCACCAATCGACGGATGTTTCATCCGGCGCTTGCTTGTGTGATGGGGTTGCGCGCACGCCCCACTTCGATCCTCACCCAATCATCCTTCCCCATTCCCTCTTCCCCTCCCTCCTCCCTTACCACGCCACGGTGTCTAACACTCTGCGGACGACTTCACAACCGTGTCGTTTTGCGATTTTCATGTCACCAAGAAGGAAATGGCTCATTACTCACCGGATCGGCTACTTGTGGTGCTAGATCCGGTCCATATACGTGCGACATTCTTCTAGACTCATAGCTTTATTCATCATGCATCAAATGTATTCAACGCGGTCGCTGATAAGTCCCTGAGCAGTTGACGATTTCACAGCTGGAGCCGAGATGCCGTTCGCCAACTTCTCGAGGATTGAGAATAGCGTTCGACCATCACCCACGACTCGCATCTTCTCGCTGTTATCCCCATCTATTGCGATCGAGTTCTGGCATGAACTGGATCGAGGATGAGCTCGAATTGCCCGGCAGGCGCGCGGTCTTCCGGCCGGACGGGTACTGGTGTAATGCACGGCGGTAACGATGACACGCGTTCGAGTAACGTCTATGTTGATTGACCTTCTACGTCGCCTGATGGGACCTTGTAGGCGGATGTGATTGTCCAAGCTCCATCAGCGCACGAAGTTTGAGAGCGGAGACCACAACTGACCACTTGCTGACACGGCACGAACACGGACCTCCGATCCTTGGAGGCACGAGGAACATCGCTATCCTCAGCCGACGCTATCCCTCAGCCACAATGCCCGCTCGCTCAACGCTGCAGACAGCGACCGTACGTAGAACAAAGGCCCATCCATCAATTTGACAAGCAGGCGGGCCCGCCTCGAACCAAGTGCACGTCGGACGCGGATCCCCTGGCGCGGCTCGAGGCCCGCATCGCCGAGCTCGAAGCGCAGAACGAACAGCTCAAGAAGCACCTTCGTCACTCAGCCGGCGAAGCCGTCCGGGCAGAAACGACCCTTCGCGCGGCGGTCGGCGAGAACGCCAAGCTCAAGGGACTGGTCGAGACGCTGCAGGGCAGGCTGAGGGGCCGCGAGACGGGAGCACGGATCACGGGATGGGTGGCCAAGGCGAGAGTGATGGAGTGGGAGGCGGTCGCGGAGATGGGAGACTTGACGCTGGAGATGGGCGAGGATAAGCCCGGAGACGAGGACATTCCGCTGGGACAGTCGCTGTCTTGCATGAAGCCGGCGGCGGGCGGCATAATGCTTGCGGAGTTTCTGAGGAGGAAGAAGGTGGAGGAGGAGCTGCGCCTGGGAGAGGAAGAGTCGGACGAGGAACTCGCGAGGGTCGATGAGCTTGGGTCGGGGGAGGATTCCGAGTCAGAGGTGGAGTTCAAATGGGACGAGGAACTGGAGCAGGTCAGACCAGCACCCGTGACGACGGCCCTCCATGGAGCTTCCGCCAGATCTGACACCGATACGGACGATCAGCCGGTCTCGAGCCCGACACCGGCGGTGGCGAAGCGGACCCGCAAGGTTCTGCAACCCATCCACATACTCAATGCGTCTGACGCGAAAGGCGCCGGCCGTGTCGACGACATCGCAGACAAAGTCGCCATCCCCACCAAGCAAGCAGAAGAAACCAGCAAGCTGTCGCGTCGCTCTTGTATGAAAGAGGCGGTGTCGGCACCCTCCCGCTCGCCTCGACCGGTCAAGCCCACCAAAATCGCCAAAAAAGTTCGTATCGAGTATGCCTACGACACGCCGCTGACATCCAGACTACATTTGCGGACACCGCACGCGTCCGACTGTATGTCTGAAGACAGGAAGCGGGTGAACGGGTCGACGAACCTCATCACTCAGATTCGGCGCACCTCTAACCGATCTCCCTTCCCAGTTCCAAATTCATGACCTGTGTCGTGGGATCTGTGATGAACTGTGTATATCTCTCAGGCTACGGGCGACGGCGGGAGCTTGTTTCTCGAATCCTTTGACGTCTCAGTGTCATACTCGGGTCCCATCAAATCAAAACAACTCATGCCTTTCGTTGGCTTGACCTCGGGCACAGATGCAGCGACGCGCTGAGTTCCACCTCCGAGGAGAGGTGATCCGAGTATTTAACCTGCACGCAGCTCAGGATGGTTCGTACCAGCGCTTACGTTCAATCAATGTCTTGCCCGCAATGCCTGAGAAAAGGAGATCTCTGCCTGTCAGTGCTCGAGGCTTTCAATTTGACGACGACGAGGTACGCTTCAGGTCTTGTGTCGTTCTAGCTCACAGCAAGGACTTGACAGCCGTACATGCGCCGACGGAATCCCGCCGAGAGATCATGCGCAGGATTTCGAGGGGCGTCTCGATCGAGCTCACAGTACGTCTCTTGTCCGAGGCAGATCCAGCTGACAACGGCAGGAACACAGGTTCAGGACGGTTACTGCTTCTGCATCTGCCCGTCCATCGACTCCCCGGACCATCTCACTGGAGCGTCGCCCGACAGACTCCAGACAGCTTGACCTTCAAATCGCCATCGCGAACCGTGATCCAGCCGCTGGCCTTGATCGGGTTGAGCAGCGGGAGAGCATGTCGAGCCTACGCGAGGCGGTGTCTTCCGTTGCAGTTGTGAGAGGTCAGTCCCCGGTGAAGCGACCCAGGCGCGACCTTGACAGTCCATGTGCGTACCCTATCCCCCCTTCGCCTCTTCAAAAGCGATTCCGTGACGGATCGATCAACTCGGCTTCGATCTCTGCTTCCCGAAGTACTGGGCCCCTCCGTCTCGCCGCTGAACTTCCCCCCCAGCGGTTCCGACACTGCCTTCCCGTCAGACGTATCCCTAGCCGTTACAATCACCCCGGCTTCGCCACCTTCGAAGCGGGCTAAGGGAGAAGAGCCGGTGAATCAGCGGAAACATAAGCCCGAGGAAGATGACTGGATCTCGGTGCAGGCGGCGGAGGCAACACCGATCACGCCACACATTCGCCAGCTTGCCGTCGAGCGCTGCGAGGCGGGCAATTGTGCAAAGGAGAGAATCTGTCTGTCACCTCGAGTTTTGTCCACCGTAGACCACTCGGACTTGATCGACTTGTCCTGGTCGAATGATTAGGCCCAACGTGAGTGGCTTGACGCACGAGTTGAAGATCCTGCCCGGCGCTCATGTCAGTAATCATCTTTCCACTTCTGTACTTCATTTGATGTGCGCCGCGGCAGCTCCCATCCCGCTGCCGGTGTGACAAGATTATCGATGCATCATGCACGGTCGTTGTGTTCCGTTTTCAGTTATTGTTATCATGCTACTTGACCAGGCATCGAACCTCCCCGTCCTCCTCTACCCTGCGCATCCGGGCGACCTCGCCCGGAAGGTCCCCGTGGTGGTCTATGACCGTTCTGTTGTTGTGTTTGATGCTGATGTCGAGGCTGTTGTGGTATGGCTTGATTCTGTTGAGATGCTGATTGGTTTTGATGTGGCGGTAATCCATTCTGCTGATTCGCCTGCCCATTCGGTACTCCCGGGGCATGAGCTGGTCGGCCCGGACCAGCAGCTGCGCCGCCCCTGCCTCGTCCACGGCCTTGACCTCAGCATCAAACACAACAACAGAACGGTCATAGACCACCACGGGGACCTTC
>JAHXHD010001134.1:0-14801 GCA_019857685.1 Papiliotrema terrestris | reverse complement strand
GTTCTACACATCCACTCCCTACCCTCACCTCCTCACTTCCAGTCCTCGCGACTTCCCACTTCCTCGAGTCCCGCTCTCTCACATACCTAGAGGATCCATGTACCGCAAGGCCGGAGTGGGTATCAGGCCCTGACCATCGTAAAGCAAGTATCGTCCGTGCATTCCCACAACGCATTGTCCGCTGAGTATGTCCGTAAAGCAGTTGTACAACCTATTCTGCACACTTCCCGTCCTGCACCACCCCGTTCCGCCTTCCATGATTCCCATCCTCTCCAGGAGCCGGCCTACAAGCTGTACATACCCGACTCCACTCATCCAAAGGCTTCACCTCGCCTACCCTCCCTTCGTGCAGGCTACGCTATCAAGCCAGAACTTCCACCCCGACCTCGATATCTCGTCTCGCCGCATCACTAATTTCCTCCGCCCCGAATCCAAACTCGAAGTCCAGCCCGAGACCGGAATCGAAGTGCAGACTTCGCAGCTGTACCTCGTGGTTGAAGCTGGAATATTCCTTTGTCTCCGGTACAGGCGGCGGCGGAAGCGGGAACGACACCGTTACGGCTTTCGCTCCTGACTTCACTGCCTTGACGGACGACCTGGATGAAGCCAAGACTTGCGTCGACTTTGGGTTCGACTTTGAGGCCGCCTCGAGCTCCTTGACGGATGTCTTGGGTGAGGTCTTGGGCGAATGACCCGAGCTGAGGAAGCGGAACAGACCCTCCGGGCTCCGGCGGGACGTGGCTATTGTCGAGATGGGCGACTCGTACATCTCGTGCATGGACGGCGTGTCGACGATGACGCCATCATCGGAGGGCACCGTCGATAGGCCGACGTCGAGTGCGTCACCCATTGGAGGTAACGGCGGAGGAAGCTCGAGGGTCGGGCCGCAATCTGCCGAGGAGGGCGTGACGGGCGCGTGTTCGAGCGGGTCCGAGGTGGAAGACGAGCGTGAGAGAGACTCAAGTGAGCTCTCCGAGTCGTATTGGTGCGGGGAGTCGGATCGAATGTGACCAGCATGATCGCTGGTGGCCAAGCTATCGCTTCCGCGTCGGACGTTGTCGGGGTCGGATGGGTCGTGGGTGATGCCGCACTCGTCGTCTTCGGAAAGAGGCGCCATCTCTCCCGATGACATGAGCAGCGGGCCCAACACGATCGCCTCGACGCTCCGCCGGGACAAGACCGGATCCATCTTGACGATGGTACTTTGCCTCGTAACTGGCGCCACGCCCAGAATGTCCTGTAACGACTCGGCGGGATTCCGCCTCGTTCTCGGCGAGACGAGCACCAACTGCGCGTGGTTCAGCTCCGTCTCCAGCTCGAAGTTCGACGATGTGTCGGACAGGATACTCGTATCGTCGTGCGTGGGGGAGCCGGGAGCGTTGAGGGTGTGAGCGGTCGAGACCGACCGGACGGAGTGAAGCGACGTCGCACCGGGGGAGGAGGGCTCCGGGTCAGGCAAGGCCTTCACGCTGGACCCAGGCGAGTTCTTCGGCGACAGCAGCGAGCGAGGGCGTGTTTGGGGCGAGTCAATGATTGCCGACTCTTGCAGCTTCGGCGAGAGCGGTACCGCGCTCTGCTTGATATCGCGTATGACGGTGGCCGTGGGCGTACTCGCCGAATCAGCGCTCATGCTCCTGCCGGCCTTGTCGCGCTTGTACGCCGCCGGGAGCTCCGGCACCTGCGGCACAAAGACCCCGTCCTTCTTCGACCGCTTGAACGCGCTCGACATGTTGGACAAGCTGAATCGTTTTGTCAGGCCCCGGGTACCGCCTGCGCTCTCGGAAGCTGGCGTGCCGACTTTGCCCTTCGACTTGAACGAGGATCTTGACGACGGCGTCTCGGGGTAGGGTTCTGACGTGCTGGATGTGGCGGTCGAAGAGCCCGTCAATGGTGCCGGTGTCGTCGTGCTCGCGTCGGCCTCAGCTGCGGAGCTCGATGTGGGAGCTTCGGCGTGCTTCGATACCTTGACGTCGATCCGCAGGGAGGGCTTCGACTTGGGGCGGGAGAGCATCCCGCCCAGGCTCGACCGCTTGTTCATCTCCCGCTTCTTGTCGTCCTTGGGTCGATCGCGCTTCTCATGGCCACCGTCTTGCTCAACCCCCTCCGATTCCTCCACGTTGTTCGCCTTTTCGCGTTTGGGCTTCTCCTCCTCGCGCCGTTGCGCCTCCTTTTCCTTTACGCGTCTAAGGTCAAAGGGTGGCACCGGTTCTTGCTCCTGCTTGGCGAGATTGTCGCTGGAGAAAAAGAACTTCTTCAAGCTCTTATGCTTCCGTATCACTTTGGCATTGGGACCAGGCTGGGCGCTCGGTATCGACGGAGCCTCTTCGGCCGGCTTTGATGCAGGTATCGATGTAAGCGACATGGAACGACGCTTTCGGCTCTTTTCCTCGCGGAGAGAGTTCGTTGCTGAGGTTGATTCGACGAGTGGCCCAGCGGTGTCGGTTTCACTGGGTACATGCATCCTTGCGGAGGGAGCTTGGCCAACCGGCGCACCGAGATCGAGGTCGAGCGCTGTGGGTTTAGGACGAGCGGTGTCGTTCAATGACTGCGAGATCATGATGTCCGCCTCAGCTGAGTCAGAAACGCTCGTCGAGGAGGGCGGGAACGGCAGAGAGGGAGGTGTGAACGCGACAGGGCTGTCGACGATCGAAGTCGTTCCGTCTGAATGATCAAGAGAAGACTCGAGCTGTGAGCAGTCGTCCGACTCGAATGACTCCGCGGAATGAGCCGTCTCCGTCGTCAAGCTGCCCATCGAGTCGGACGTGATGAGGATCATCGGCGGGCTCATGGCCAACGCCGGCGGAGCCGAGTTGGCCCGTTGCGCGACGTAGGGTAAGCTGGGCCGAGTCGACCGAGTAGGGGGCGAGCCCGGTAGCTGGATGGCCGGAGTACCGGTCCGTGGAGGCGGGGAAGCAGCCCGTTGAAGCGGCGCAGTAGGATCGAAAGCTCCTGCTCCCGCTTCCCAGTCCATGCCCTGGGGAGCATACGTGCTCATCCGTCTCTCTCTCTCGCGCACCACTTGTTCCCGCTTCTTGGGCATGACGATACCATTCGCCGCGAGGACGTTCGCCCCGCCGCGGCGGAAACGCGGAGGAGGCTTGCCGAATTGCTTCTCCATCCCGCCCCAAGCATTGCGGCTGCTGTGGCCCGACATAGAGCTCTCGACGGAGAAGAGCGAGCTGGGGCGGGAGGAGGTTTGCTCGAGGTGAACCAGGGGCGGACGTTCGATCACGGGCGGAGGAGGGGGCGGGTAGAGCTTGATCGGCTTGATCTCCTCTGAGCATGAGCGACCGCACAGCTTTGCATCCCACGCCTGTGCAAGGACCGGGAGGAAAGAATGTCGATAGGATGCCGGGACCATGGAGGCGCAGAACAGTGACACCGAGACACTCACCCTCTTCAGGGGGGAAGAGAAACACCTTCGGTAATGACCCAACACCCACCCAACCTTTTTGTTCGCCCATGATATCCTCACTGTCTTCTCCTCTGTCGCAGAGATCCCTGACCTCCTCTTCTAATCCATGCGACGAGATCTGCTTGCCCCGCTGCCGACTGAGTTCAGGGCCGGCTGTCGAGTCCAGGGCTGTCTCGACTCCGGATCCCTCCGTTGCTCTGACCGACGGAGGTAGAGGTGCTTTCCGAGTGGCCTGCTTGTCCCATCGACTGGGCGCTTTGGTCGCGATCGATCCTTGTTCTGCATTGCACTCCCCACTAGCACGGGCCTGTTTGCCGTACTTGTGCCCATCCCGGGGGGCAGCAGACGCCGGCGTCGCGTTGTCCGAGGCCGCCGTGCGTAATAAGAGGTTGATGAATGATTTTGGGCGGGGCGATCGGGTCTGAGATGCCAGATTCGGCTGGTGCTCTCCGGTCGGACGGTCGTTGGAACGCGAAGAAGAGGGGCCTGCGGGGAAGGAAGGAGGGTACGTCGATTCTCGTAAAGGCCAAGGGCGACGAGATCTTGTTGTTGATGCGCTGTGTGCCATACTGATGGACCGGCGTCGTGCGTGGGAGCTTTACGAGAGGCGGTCCGGTTCGGGCACGGCGTCGCCAGGTTGAGGTATATACGATGGACCTGCCGATGAGCTGCGTATGAGATCCCCAGCGAGGGTTGCTGACCTGGTGCAAATTGAGCAGACACTATACCTGCTGTTGCTGCTTAATTGACTGGCGCAGGGACCGAAGCGGTACGACCGTCCGGCGTGCACAGGGGCCTGTAGTCGATCGTAGGCCGGCTGGTCTGCCCCGCGCGATGCGTTTGTTGATGCGATGCGGAATTGCGATGTCGCCTGGCGAGGAGGTACCAAGCCTTTCCTCGGCGGTCCTGCTCTCGCGTGGGTTGACAGAGGAAGGTGTTTTCGTGTATGCTACAGTTGAGACAGAGGTGAGGGACGTGATGTTTGACACAACGATGGTGAAGAGTCGCAACGCTGCAGGAGGATGTATACTACCATGCATGCCTTGCCTATACGCTGCAGCATTGCGCGCTCTGACCATGCCATGATACCGGTGCTTGTGCTTGTGCGATGGCGGCACTCGCAGCCCGAGCTTAGTGTTGATGCTATGGGATCGCACGGTCAGAGGAACAAAACCCATCGGACACGCACATGAAACGGCGCTAATCTTGTACGGTGGCGCAGCCTTGCTCCGCTTTTTCCTACGCTCAACCCTGCAGAGAACAGTCAACCCGCTTGCGGCTCATGCGTGCATGAGTCATCTCGGCTCCGAAAAGGGGTCGGAGCGGGCACAAGGGGGAACGGGGCGAAGGGGAAGAGCAAGAGGCAAAGCGGTGGCCTATCAGCGTGGAGACGCTATGCGGCAGACCGGTTCACTGATTCTCAGGGCGGACACATGAAGCGGAAGGGGCGTGCTGATGATCAGCGCGCGGTGGGTAAACAAGTTTGAGGGATGCTAGGAGCAGCGCTCAGCCGGCAGTCGGAGATCTCAGACGGCTGGACGTGGACGGCGAGCTATGACCCCTTGCATGCCCGCTCTTCCAGCATGCTGCTGAATGACTATGGCCAATGGTCCCGCCGACTCTTCTTCTTCCTCTCTCGTACACCCCTCTTATGTCCCTCCGTCAACTCATTAGGAGCTCATTAGGATGATGAGCCCAATCTCCCAGTTCCCGTCACTTCCTCTCGCATCTGCGCAATCCAATCGAGAGTGCAATTATGCAATACATGTCTAGCTATATCACGCGTAGTATAGGTAATCAACTCTTCCAGCTTGACTCGATCGTCACGACCCGGCATGCCATTTAAGCGTAGTGGTCGATCAGAGAATCGCGCATCTCGTTGATGACAGCCGCGGATGTCTGGCCTTGCAGTCCTGCCCGTCAGCTTGGTCGCATAGTTGGCAGATTGACTTGACTCACGGAAAGTCGCCTCGATGACGGACACCTCGGTCGCGGTCGTGTCGAGACCGGCGAACGCACACCAGTCGTTGACGACGAGTCCGGCGCCGATGACCTCTGATCCTCGGTTGACCGTTCCAGCGACGAGCGGTACCTGGAGCAGGGACGACAACTCGTCGAGCTCTGCTCGGGTCGTCTTGGGGTGGACGAGTCCTCCCTGATTGTCAGCACCGGAACGATGGAATATGCACGGAGCGCCCGATGTGACCAGCATAGCGTCCGGAAGTTGTCACCCGGAGGATCTCTTCGACTGATTCGGTCACGTCATCCATGCCCCCTCGACCTTACTCTGAGGTCTCTCTCCTCGCCATGACACTCCCATCTCTCAAATATCTCTCCTCGATGCCAGAACGCGCAACTCACCTGGTTGGAGAGAGCACAATAACTGCCCACGAGCACGTTACTAGCCACCGTCTGCCTGAACACCTCGACCTTCAACGTATCCGCAATGATCTCCTCCGTCTCTCGGTCGATATCCGGGTGGACCAGCGCGACGTAGTCATTGCACGCAATGACGTTGCCCAGGGCCGATAACCGCTCTTCCACACGCTGGATGGCCACCTCGGCCGGCAGGGAATTACGCAGGTGCTGCAGCTCCTGGTCGGTCGTCGTGGAGGGGACGAGCAGGCCGTGGCGGTTACCGGCGGTCAGACGCCCGACGATTCGCGTGCCGGCGATGGTGGTGTGGACGATGGGGATGACGTCGGCGAGCTCGGCCTCGAAGACCGAGTAGAAGTTGGACGACGAGGCAAGGGCGGTGAGGCAGTAGCTGGTGGTCAGCAATAATGACAGGATGGGAGTGCCGAGGGACGTACGAGTTGGTGAGTTTGGCGAAGACGCCGATATCGGTCGAGTTCTCGAATTGCGCACCTGCGGGTGAGCATAGGCGCTGACGGCGAGGGGCTGGAGAGGAAGGGACAGTCACTCACGGACGGCCATGATGGAAGATCGGTCTTGTGGTGTACTTTTGTTGTTCTAGCGAGGAGTGTGGGAGGGGGAATTTGTTGCTATTCGGACGGCTGTGGTTCGAGGTTGATGTAGGTGGGGTTTTGTGGAGAGGAGTCGACGATGGAGAACAGCTATATATATGAGAGAATGGAGTCTGCAGACAATGTGGTTTGACTTGGATGACTCTGTTGAATTTGTTCGTTCGTCACCTCGCATGGCCCCCCGCCGGATCCGAAAATCGTTTCCAGCGGAACCAACCGGGTCGGAGCGGTTCCTAATGCTCATTTACAATAACGTTTGTAATGCCCCATTACAACCCCAGCGATCAATAGCATTTCATTCATCGCTCACCCTCCACTCGACCTCGACACTTCTCGGTTCAGCCGCAACAACAACCCCCTCCCCGTCGACTCGTCCGCCTTCGCCTCTGCGCCCGGCTCGGACCAGCTTCCATCGGAGTCTCCGCCTGTCATTTCCGCGGTCGACCCTCTATCGCCGTCTGCGCCCAGACTCAGCATGAAGCTACAGCAGTATATCACCTCCTTCCCGGTGCCGCTCCAGGCCGAAGACCCAAATCCGCTCCTACGGCTCCTCGACCTCCGGAACAAGCTCGCGCGGGGGCTGAAAGACACCGTCGGACCTATAGATGTGAGTCAGCTATCGATACCACTTTGTCCGTCAGCTGACGAGCAGGATAAGCGGTTCGAGCACCCCGGGCGGACCATTGGCGAGCCATGGGACGCTATAGCTCTCCGACATTGCGCCGCGGCGCACGCAGTGCATACGAATGACTTTGCCAATGCGTCAGCTGATCCACCCATATTGTGGCTCTGAGTGATGGCTGACGGCCAGGTACATGCACCAGAACGCACTGCTCAACCTGTTCTACCGGTGGTTGGTGGACCAATCGTCCTGGGCCCTGCCGATACTATACCTCCTCCTCCGGGACCTGCGGCTCCTGGCCGAAGAGGTCAGCTCTTCCTCGTACATGCTACTGAATCCGAGCTGATCGTAGGCCGACGCCATCAACTACGCCAACACGGGCAAGACGCCCTGCCTGGAAGAATGCACCCGCACAGTCTCGAAGGCGTTCTCGCTGTGCGCGACGGATAGGGTGTTCAAGGGGGACGAGTCGAGGCGGATAGGGGTGTACCACGTCGCGTGTCTGAGTCTGAAGTGTTACTTCAAGGTAGATCCGTAGCTCCAGGCTGGTCGGGGTCCGACTGATGACAGGTGGGCAAGCCAAATCTGTGCAAGAACATCATACGCGCCGTGACGTCCGACCCAAAGACGCCGCCCGTGGACCGTTCCCCACTGCTAGACCAGGTGAGCTGCCGGCTTCTAAGTGGCCCGTGGCTGACGTGCAGGTCACATGGCACTATTACCTCGGCCTCCTTGCCTTCCAGAACGGCGAGGACAAGAGGGTACCTCAGCTGTCTCCGCTTGTATTCCCGCGAAGCTGACGCGCAGGCGGAAGAAGAGCTGTCGTGGGCATTACGCCACTGCCCCGTCAAAGCAGTCCGGAACCAAGAGTACGTCCACTGTGCTCCCAGCATATGATCGCTCACCCCAGACTCATCCTCCAATACCTCATCCCCCTCCACCTGCTCAACGGGTCCTTCCCCTCCTCGGCCCTGCTGTCCCTCCACCCCCGCCTCGCCGAGCTGTACAAGCCCTTCATCGCTGCGATCAAGTCCGGCGATGTCGCAGAGTACGACGAGCGGCTCGAGTGGGCGCAGCCACGCTTGGTGGGGATGGGCGCGTACCTCGCGGTCGAGCGTGCACGCGAAGGGTGTCTGCGGATGCTGTTCAAGAAGGCGTAAGCGACGCTTTCATTCGAAGGCGAGGCGCAAGCTGAAAGCAGGTGGATCGCATCGGACAAGTCAACGCGGATACCGCTCTCGACGTTCCGATCCGCGCTGGAGCTGCACAACGTCGATGTGGACGCGGACGAGGTGGAGTGCATGGTCGCGAACATGATCTACCGCGTGAGCTCGAGTGTTGGTCCGAGAGAGCAGCGCAGCTGACGGCAAGGGGTTCATGAAGGGGTATATCTCGCACGAGAAACAGATGGTCGTCCTGGCCAAGACGATGCCGTTCCCCAACCTCACTACTATCGCAAGATGACACCTTGGTGCTGCTGGAGTAACGCTGGGCTGAACCGGTACCGAGGCGAAGCCAGGATACCCGGCAAGCACAACACACGTACACGCCAGCACCTCCTGCGCTCGGAGTGTGCTGCCACCTAGAACGTGTGTTCATAGCTTATCATATCCATACACATATCGTCTAGACCGCTACATAGTCATAACGTCATTATGAATGTCCCATCAACGACCGCAACCCTCCAGTTCCGTTGTATGCGACCCATACAGCGTCAAGCCATCTCCGTTGCCGCAACCTACTGTCATATACAAGTCACCCAGCCGTGCGCCTCCCATCGTCCAAGCGTCAAGCGTGGTTGACGCGAAAGAGCACTTTCGGCAAATCCTTGCCGAACCCTTTCTTTCCCGCTTCGAGGGCGTCCTTGCTGTCCTTGAGTAAAGCGGCGGCGACCTCCGAGTCCAGGTCGGTCATGAACGTCGCGAGCTCGTTGTAGTGACCAACCGTGACTTGCAGAGCGGCACTCGCTTTCTCCTTGATCTCGAGCCTGAGATGAGCGGTTGTATGGATCCATGCAGATCCAGGCCGAAGCGAATTCGATTGGGGCTCACGTCTCCTTCACAAAGCCATCGATCAGCTCCGCCGCCTCAGCCGCAAGCTTGCCATGCGCCGAGCGAGCATCCACTGCCGGCGCTCGGAGTCGTCGAATCAGCTGGTCCTGAACCTCCTGCACCATCAGCGTGAATCTAGCGCTGACCCATCAGAACCCACCTTATTGATCGCGTCGGTGATCTGCCATCAGCGACATACCGAACAGGTCGATCGTTCTTACCTGCAAGATCAAAGTCTCGTACGGATCGGCCAACGGCTTGAGCCGTTCCGTCTTCTTCTTCTTCCTCGCCGGCTCACACATCTCAACCTCCAGGGGATCAGTGCCGACGATTCGTTTTCTCGACCTAGCGCCGTGCGGTCGAGCTGCACTCGGCTCCTCGCTCCTACTCTTCGGCTCCACGAATCGTTTGTCAATACTGACTCGCTTCTTTTTCTTCGGCGGCTCTTCCTCGCTGTCGACATTGCCATCATCATCGCCTTCGCTGCTAACGTCCGGACTCGGCTCTGGCTGGCGCACGTCCCTCTCCTCCCCCTTATTGACTTCCGGTCCAGCCGTCGGTGTGTCCGGGCCTACCGCTTGCCCGTTGAAGTCATCTG
Source organism: Papiliotrema terrestris (assembly GCA_019857685.1). Taxonomy (NCBI): domain Eukaryota; kingdom Fungi; phylum Basidiomycota; class Tremellomycetes; order Tremellales; family Rhynchogastremaceae; genus Papiliotrema; species Papiliotrema terrestris. The sequence continues at coordinate 5,128 of JAHXHD010001134.1, read as the reverse complement.
TGGTGTGACCCCAAACCCCTTGCAGACCTTCGCCAAGCTTCTTGTCAACCTCAGACAGATACTGGTCGGGCCTAGTGTGCGACGCGGGGGTGGGGAAAGGTGGGCCAGCTCCTGCCAGCGACTCGGCCGAAGCGAGAGGGATCTGGGCGTCCGCCGACGTGGCAGGCGCCCCGACTGCAACCTTCTCTGCATCACCCTTGCTGATGTGGTCGTGATCGGCCCGAGCTCGCAACGATGGTCCCGTCTGAACCTCCTTCTCCACCATTAGGGCGATCGGGATCTTCGTGCCAGCTGTCCGCTTCGCAAAAAGACTGGTAACACGGCCCTGTTGCTGAGCGTAAGCTATGGGTCCAAGTGCCCGCACCGCAGCTCACGTTTGGAGGGGAGGGAGCAGACACGGACCCTTCCGGAGTCACAAACCCTTCCGCAAAAGGGTCGTCCAGCCCACCGTCAGACCCACCACCCCCCACTGCGCCCTTGTCTGCTTGGTCCTTTGCCGAGGGCTTATCTCTTATCGAAAGGATCTTCTTGGATCGGTTCGAACTGACTCCTTCCCAGGGCAGCTTCGCTTCGAACCCCTGGCCATTCTTGTCGTCTTCATCTACCGCAGCCTGCTGCCTTTCGCGCGTGGCGGTGGCGGTCTGCTCGGCAAGGCCCGCGGAAGGCTTGGCTGGAGCGAGGACGACTCGCTGGGCAGTGCTCTTCGCTGATGCGGCGTTACCTTCTGCTGGTGTGATCTTGATAGGTGCTTTCGATTTGTTCGCTTGGGGCTGTGGCAGCTCTCCATTCCCGGCGGGCTCCTCTTGCCCCTCGTCTGATTCGACGACATCATCGTCTTTAATCGGCGAGCGTGTTTTCGGCTTTGCGTCTAAAGTCAGCTTCTTTAGGGGTAAGCCAGGTCCCGCTCACAAGTTCTGTTCACCCCTAAGCTCCTCGAAATTCGCTCCGGCGGGGGCGCCTGCGAGGGGGCGAGCATATGGATATCGGCTTCTCCTGGCGAGACCGCCCTTTTCTTCTTGAACAGTGCTCGCGTGGCTCGTTTGTCGGCGCTTCCTGCTCGACCATCCTCATCATCCTGATCATCGCTATCGCCGCTATCGCCGCCATCGTCACCATCGTCACCATCGTCACCATCGTCACCATCGTCACCATCGTTGCCGTTCCCGCCGTTCCCGCGGCCCCCGCCATCCCTGTCAGCCGCCTCTCTGCCTCCGTCATCAGCTCCATGATTTCCGTTCGCCACGGCGCCAGCATCCGCTTCCCCATCGCCGGTGTTATGGTCACACACGTCATCGCCTGCGCGTCTAACGCTACTATCCCGTTCATCAGCTCCAGGGGCGTCAGATTCGTTCTCATCACCCTCCTGCGGCGCAAAATCAGCTGCCCTCGGAGCCGTGTAAGAGCTGTTCACGGTTAACTTCGCCATCGACACCATCGAAGGCGGCACGAAAGGTCTCTGCGCGCGTTGCGTGATCGCCGCCAGCTCCGTGGACTTGGCGCACTCCTCCGCGTCACAGCCCCCGTCCTGCATTTCTCCGTCTTGCTCCAGGTCTCCGACTTCACCTTCCAATTCCTCATCCTCGTCAGCCGACTTCGTGTCCGGTCCCTCCGAGTATCGCTTCGAGGTGGACGCGGCAGTGAGCGTCTTTGTCGCCGCGGCCGCCGCACTTCTAGTCGACCGACGGGTGACACCCGCTGGAGAGGCCGCACCAACGCCATTCCCCATGGCCCCACCCGCCCTGTTCCCCTTCCCAATCGTCGACGCTTCGGTCTTCGTCCCGCCTGCGCCCTTGCTTCTGCCGGGCTCGTCCTTTCCACCCTCATTGCCGTCCGCTCCTTCGTGCTTCAGCGCCGGCTGCTTCGTGGCTGAGACCGGTCGGATGACTCCGGTTCTCGGATTCCTAGTGCCAACAACCCTTCCGCTTTTGGCTCGCAATGGATCAGCCGCAGCCGCCGGTGCTTGGCCATTCGGGCGGCCATTCTTGAGCGATGCTCGCGTAACGATAGGCTTCTCCTGGGTTTCGGCAACGGCGGAGCCAGTCGTATCGGCCGTTCCGGATGTCTCTGCGTGCTTGGGCGAGTGCGTTTGGCCGGCCGAATCGGATTCGGGAACAAGCACATCTGGAAGAGGTTGATCGACTGTGGGTTAGTGGCATTGCGACTTCGCTGCGGTTCTCACATACCTTTCACTGGGTGTCTTGCGCCCACATGGTCGGGGCTCGATGCCGGATTGCAATCGGCTGGTTCTACTCATTAGCTCTGCTTCAACAAGGTACGTACGAGAGACACTCACCTGCCGATCCTAGCATCTGCGTGGGAGCCGTCTTCGCTAGGACGGCTCGAGAAACAGGAATGGTCAGAGCTCGTCCTGTGGTTAGCGCTGTCAGGAGCCGCGGAATCTGTGAAATCACTTGGAGCACTGGGTCGGATCTGGCTGTCAATATGGATCCTGGACTCAGACTGGATGCGCGACTCACCTTGGCCATCTTCTTCCGCACCTCCGCCAGGAAAAGTGCAGAGTCCTCAGGCCTGACAACCACTCGGATGATATCCGTACAATCTCCTCCTCCCTGGGTTCCTCTGCGATACTCGAAGACTAGGATTAGCCAAGCAGAGGAGAATAGACAACGTTCCGCTCACTTCCTGATCCTTGACCGTCGACTTCCTTCAAGTCGATCATATGAGCATACTCCATCGCTATGTCCTCTTCCAAACCGTCCTCGTCGTAAGCCTGGTGATCAGCGGGCTCTCCTGTGTAGAGTCAACAGCACACCTTGATCAGCAGCCTCTCGTGATCGACGTAAATCACCACTTCCCCGGCCTTGATCTTCGCTTGCGACTCCTCCCCCACGCACAAGTCCTCCCCATTTCGGCTGGCAGATAGGAAAAAGAATCCCCGAGTCCCTCTTTCTCGCCCGTCCGCGGCGAGGTTCAACAGGTGCATGTATGCCTTGAGTCAGCACTCAGAAAGAAAGGCAGGACTCAACTCACCACAGGCGTCTTGGCCCCTCTACTCTTCATCATGTTAAGACGTCCAGCGACTAGCGTGGCGAGAGACAGCCGTTGCTCGTTGCCCCGTTGATTGACGGCGGTGGTCTCTCCCCACTGACTGGAGTGTTCTGTGAAGAGTTTACTAAGAGCCGCTTTACGTTCTTTGAAGTCTCGGGGCAAGCATGTCACTATAATTTGAGCCAAAAACAGAAAGGCGTTGGTAGCTGCGGGTGAGTGGACACTCTGGCGTCGATGAGCCAAGACGAACGTCGAGCTTCCACCATAAGCTTCCCCAGCTTTCCCCTGCGGTCACAGGAATCGCGGAGACGCTGAAGAATGGCCTCACCAGCCGACTGTCCCATCGTCTCTCAGCATGCCGCGGACCCTGGACCCGGCATCCGAAGGCTGCATTGCCATGGTACAGAGGAGCTCAGCGATCTGCAGGTGAGCATGGTAAGATTGACGTGCCACACTCAACCTACGCCCGAGCTGAACTCCAACCCAAAAAGTGCACCCCCACGCGCCATGTCGAGGAGCTCGATGTACATCTGTACCCATTCTTTTGAAAATGTACCAGTTGCAACCGCTGCAGAGTCAGCCCTTGTTCTGGGGTGAGACGGGGGTGAAAAGGGAACGAAAAAAGGGAGGGAAAGTGGAAGGCAGATAGGAAGGGAGAGGGACGAAGAGGACGAATCCTTAACCTTCATCTGCATTTCCCCAGTTTGCCGCGAGAAGGCTGTTATGAGCGTGATTCACCTCCAGCTTCTCAGGCCCACATCTGATAGATTGCATCCATAAGCACTGCCAAGATCGTCAGAGCGTCGCGCTGTTCCGAAGTGGGGTAGGTTGAACCGGGTAGTCTGGTCATCGAAGCGGTCGTCGCGACGCCGACATGTCCTCTTGTATGGTACCGCCCAGCCTGACGGATGAAGACAAGGATCGCCCAGAAGTAGTCGAGCAGCAGGGAGAGACTGAGCTGTGGCAGTAACGTATCGTGGAGCTGGGACTCAGTTCATGGCAGGACAACGACAGACATGATGTTACTTTGGTGGTCATCCATTCATGCCACTCCTCTGCGTCTTCTCTCTGGATGTCATTTGCAGTCTGAATCAGCTGACTTGTGCAGAATTCGGCTGCGATGAGCTCACGAACGATCTCATTTGAAAAGTCAACCCCTCCTCGAATAGACCATCAATCTCCTTAGCCCTATTGGATCTCGGTGAGCCTTTGGCGCCGGCGCTAACCTTCTTATCCTTCTTACCGCCCTTGCCCTTGCTTCTCCCAAAGCCCCCCTGCTTCTCCTCCTCCTCCTCGGTGTTTTCGGTACGCTGCTTGGCGTCAACCGAGAAGACGGTGTCAGCTCTCAGCTTCGTCAAAGCATCATGGATGTTCTTGATGGTCACGGCCGAAGGGGGTTTGACCGGAACGGACGACGCTGCGAGAGGTGGTTTGCGAGGATCAGACGCTGCATCTGCTTTGACGGGGGAAGGTGAACGTGTTGAAGCGGTCGTCCGAGCGGCCTTGACCTGCTCTAGATGCTTGACGACGAGGGGAGTCTTCTTGGGTGCCGATTTGGCCGCGTTGGCCATTCCCGTCGTCTTGGGCGGCATGCAGCCGATTGCACAGGTGGAGTTGAGGGCTCAAATGAGAACCGAGACGCGTAAAGGGGTCAGAACTCGGGAAGCTGGAGAAGGGCCGCAAATGAGGGGGAGCAGGAGGCAACGAGAGCAGTAGGAGGAGTGAACAGAGGCGAAGAGAACAGTTCGAGTTCAAGGTGACTAGCGACTCCTTTGGATGATCACACTGCGAGTCCACCTCAGCTTTGGGTGGACGTGTGGGGTGGAGGTTCAAGGCGCCGAGTCGGGACGGAGGAATTACCTCTTCGAGTTATGCCACACGCTCGGGCCAAGCGGATATAACCGAGAATTACTCGATTTGGCAAGGTGAGACTGTATCGGCCGCGTCAGTGTCTACCGGTTCCGGACGCGGTATCAGCCATCAGCCCATCATCACACCATCTGACCACATCACACACACAACCCCCTGCTATCGCCCCATCTCACCTTCACTCACAAACGGGGGGATACCAACACACCACTTTCACCACCTTCACCCACACCCACAACACCCCCTCACC
>JAHXHD010001132.1:0-12938 GCA_019857685.1 Papiliotrema terrestris | reverse complement strand
ACGGGAGATAAATCGACAATCTGCAGAGGCAAGAGCTGGGTCCCAGACAAGCAACGCAAAACGGTGGACGAGGGAGCGCTTGCAGCAAACGAGACTGCAAGCGCACGAGACTGCAAGCGCAGGCGGCTGCCGCATCCGCTTGGCGGTGAGCCCAGCGACAGCGGTTCGATACACGCGTCGGCTAGTCAGGTACACTCATGCGCCTCGGGGAACCCGAAGCGGTCAGTGAATATATGGGATCTCTCATTTTTGATTCTTAAGCGAGTTTTGTACGATAAGCCATCGTCTGGGTCCTACATTCAAAGAAGTCGCATATTTGCCCTGTCGCCTGGAGTCGGAACTGCTCGGAGCGCTTCGTGACAAATCACTGTGTCGCTTACCCCATGCTTGGGAGATGCTATATATTCCGAGATTCAGTCTTCTGATTCTGAGCAGTTGAAGCGATGACAGGCTTTCCTCCGCATATAGGCTTTCTTTCCAGCACCCGGGCGCAGAACTGGCTGGTGAGCGCAATATTGGGCTGCGCACCCGGGTCAGTAACACGCCGATGAAGGGATTCGACACTGATAGAACAGTATCTACCTCGCTATCACTGGTTTGGGGGCTGGTGCAGGTCAAGAGAATTCGGCGAGATTCAGCCAAATTCAGAATTGTCTAGGAAATGGTGTATTCGGCCTCGCCTCCTTCTTCTCTCCGTTGTTATTACGGTACTGCAGTGGGTACCGAAAGATGGCGCATCATTGATCGGCTGACCGTCAAGATGTGCGGTGGTTCTTGATCCTGGGCCCGACAGGTTATGCTGCTTACATTGTGGGCCTCATGTATTTTCAGGCCCGCGATGAGCTGGTCTTCCCGCTGGTCCTGGGTATCTACTTCGGTTTAGGCGTACGTGTCGATAACGAGGTCTCACGGCTAACGAAGCAGTCGGCTTGCGTCTGGGTCGGAACAACTTACATCTCAATGTCCTACTCTACTCCAGCTACGAAGGGAATGTTCATCAACAACCAATGGGTTGGCTTGGCCACAGGGTCGATCACTGGCTCGGCAATTGCTTTTGGGGCCAACTTTCACAAAAGCCGTGCGGCTGGAGGTGTGTGCGGTGCGTCCTGCGTGCACACTGATTAATGCGCAGTGTCATACGGGGTGCTAGGAGCTTGGCTTGCCATTCACCTGGGCGCGGCTGTTGCTGCCTTCTTCCTGATCCTTCCCAGCAGGAGGGTTCATTCGACTGCCGGTCACAATATCCCTGCCGGCAGACAAATCATGCTGGGACAAACTCCAAGGGCTATTCTTGGGGAGATTTTGAAGACTTTCACCAATCCCAGAGTCGCGATCGTTCTTGCAACGATGCTCACCAGTGATTTTTGGCTGTGAGTGCCAGCGTCACAAACACACCCAGCTGATCTTAGTGTCTTCATAGGTCGATGGAACTCGAGGAATTTCTCTTTACGCGCCAGATCTCTCAACACCTTCCTTTACTGGATCATCCAGCTTCCCACAGCCGAGCTGCTTACTGTTCTCTTAGATCGTAAAGGGTGGACGATGCGAAAGCGTGGCATGGCAGGCTTTTGTAAGTCACGCCTTACCGATATCGAAAGGCGGGCTTATGCCAAGGCGTCTTGTGTCTCTTAGTGTGCGCATCATGGGCCGGCTTTTATGCCTGGCAGTATCATCATCCCGAATCTGCCGACCCGCACCAGAAGATCGACGTACTGGACTGGGCTGATGGTCATCAATATGTCCGCGGCCTGGTTGTTTACCTGGTCTTTGGCCTTGCGTATCCAAGTACGTCTTCGTTGAAACTCCAAGAGTCCGTAACTGATTGGCAGCTTACCATGTCGTTTTGGTGTTCTATATGTCCTTGTTATCAGGAGAAGGCGACAGAAAGATGGCGTATTATTCAGGAATCTTCAAGGGTTTACAAGGTTGCGGGATTTCGATCGCTTTCGGCATTGGCTCGTGAGTGACTTACTCCACCTTATCCGCGAAAAATTCTCTGAGCGTAGAACGTCGCCCAATTACATGACCGAAGGCATCTGTTACGGAGCAACAGCGATAGCTAGCCTACTGCCTTTGGGATACGCGTTCACGAAATATCTCGAAGAGTGAGTAATGACCTTGAGCTCACACGAGCTGAATCTGTCCAGCACGGAAGGACGAGATGACTTCATCGAGCCGTCCGTGGTCGAGGTCGGAGATACCCTCTCTGAGAGACAAGGTGCCGACGACGAGGACGACAAAAACGTCGCGTCGCCAGTGCCAAAGGCCCTGAGCGTGACGACCGCACCTGTCTTTCGGAGCTGCTAGTGAGCAGATCTCATCGATTGTTAAGGATAGCAGATCGGGCTCACGTTCGCGGCGATTTGCGTGTTAAAATGGGGAACAGCAGGGTCTAAGGGAGGATATGCGACGCAACTTCTTACTACTCCTCGCTGTATTTCATGTTAAGAGGATCTTTGCTGAGAGCATGCCGCCGGTCGTAGCGTACAGACCCTTTGTGAACGATCACGATGTAGTATGTGTGAAGGCGATGGTCATACTGATCAAGTGCGGCTGCGTCTGCGGAGGAGTGAATCAACTGGTGAATGCGGCGAGCGCACTCCGAGCTGGCTCGCCTCTCGAGTGGTACCCGGGAGTACTGGACGATATTTCCACTGGCACGGGAAGCTGAAGGCACTCTTCTGAAATGCAGGGAGCTGACACATGGTCGTACACGACAAAATTCAACGAATCTGCAGCACACAGCCACGGCCTTCCGGGATCAGCTCCCAAAAGGAGAAGCCGCCCCTCCCAACACACGAGCAATCGTGCACAGGCTCAAGGGGACGCCGGAATAGCACAATTGAAGACGCACATTCCGTCATTCCGTTTTGACCCTTGTTCGCGCCGGCTGCTTCACGCCGGAGGGACATCACCACAGCAACAATTCGTCTTCATCTTGAGCTGAGGCCATCTCCTTCTCTTTGCCTTTCCTCTTCTTTGAACGCATGCTCTGCTCCAATTCGGCTGCTTTCCGTGTCTTCTCCCTGTCACAAGCCATTTCACGCTCAGCTCTTGCAGCCAGCTCATCTCCATGCAATGCTCGGTACCGTTGATCAAACACCTGACCCTGCGGGAATCTAGTGAGGCGACCTGCGTTTTTAGCACGCTTTCAAGTTCTGCTGTTGCTTCCTTTTTTGCAAGCCGACGCCGCAGCAGACCGTTCTCATCCTCCAGCTCCACAAACGCTTTTGACACTTTCAAAAACGCTTGATCTCCCTCCACAGAACCCCTACGCACAGCCCGATCGAGGCTTTGCAGCGTGCGCACAGATCGAGGGGAAATTGGCGCATTGGGTTGTGCACGTTCTGTGCAGGACGGAGTTTCTGCTCGCATCACTGCTTGACCAATTGGCCAAAGGCCTGCCGGACATTGGCCGCAACTTCAGCTCGATCTACATCTGGCTGTTTGCCTCGGCCACTGGAGTCCGTCAGAGCATCAAGCACTACCCGATGCTGGTGCCAGGCTCGAGGGACTACGGCACGGTCAACCTCAAGGATACCCACCGGGGTCGCAAGTTCTCGATCAAGATGTATCCTCGTTTGGTGCATGTCATCAAGTCGTTCAACAGCAGCCAGCGAGCCAACATCCCGAAGACACTCAGAGGAGTGAAGTACCAGGTGGCCGGGGCGCTGAGGATGAACTACAGCTTGACGGGAGTCGACACTTGGGGGCTAGATGGATTGCGGATCGAGCTCATGGCCAGGGCGAGGGCGTTGAAGGACGCTCTGAGCTGGTGGAGGAGACACCATTCCTAGACCCTGCTTATTGGCTGCACATGGGGGAAGGTCCGTGTTCGCCCAACCGGATCAGTGCGAGGGTGGTCGAGCGCAAGGCCTTCTTGGACAATGCCAACTGGGCTCTCCAGCGGGCAGAGACAGCAGACGTCTTCCTCGACATGGAGAACAACGCACCGTTCAAAGCTCACATCCAGGCGCTGACCGACGTCCTCAATGCAGTGGGGTGGAACCCAGGACTTCGCACGACCTCCAAGTCCCTGGCAGCCGATGCATGGTGGAACACGGACGGCGAGGAGGACGCCGACCTCAGCGCATTCGACCAGCTTGCCCACCGATGCAGGACAAGCGAGCAGATCAAGGACTTGTTCGAGTTGGTCCGGGCGGCTTCCATCCGGGGGTTGTCGTGCAAGAAAGCGCCAAGGAAGCCTAGGCATCGGTATTAAGTCAGCCAGCGGCAACATTCCGGGTTGGCTGTGGGTTCCGAGGCTGCCGAGGGGTGGAGCTGGCATCCTGCAGTGGGTAGCTCAGCTGGTTGGCAATGGGGTGTTGGAGCAAGACCGGGTGGGACTCGTGTCGCGCTGGCCGGGAGGAATTTGATCCCGCGTTAAGGGGTTCGCCGGTGGAGAGTCTGCTTCTCCCCTCTCACTCATCACACACACAGCTAGGCTGACGACAGTGGTATATCCTGGTAGAGCGAGTCGAGGGCAATCAGTAATCTGGAGCTGGGATGCATCCATGCGGTCAGAGTCGGGCACGGCCGGATCAGGAGTCTGATCCCTAAGGTTTGCCACTGACCGAGTCAAGATCCGGCATGGTGTCTGAGCTTGGGCAGCTAAGACCGTTCTGAGGCTATATCCAGGTGGTCCTCGTCGAGTTGCACCAGGTGATGACGGTTCCAACCTCCGAAACCTATCCTTTCTCAAAAAGCTACTGAACCGCGTCACCTAAGGTGGCATGTGCGAGAAATCTCACTAAACGTGAATTGGCGGTATACATGATCACGATCCTCGCAATACTCCCAATGGCTTCGCTGATTGTCGGAATTCGGCGGTGCGGTGCGATAGTCGTCATTTGGGCATCCTGGAGCACTTCATTCATGTTCTCGCGATTCAGCTCCGGTAAACTCGCCAGGCCCTGATCGTCACTGGATGGGGCGAGATGCGGTTTTTCGAAGGCGTTTTGGAGTGAGCAAACAAGCCTACATAGCACGCAAACGGGGGATCCTTTTTCTGCGCAGTGAGCCATATGGAAGTGGACACTGCGCTGCAGCACGCAATCGCGTACGCGGCCTCCATCAAATCGACTCCGAGCCTTGCGCAGAAGGAACGCATAACATCAAGCGTGCCCCGCACTGTATCACTCTTAGTCGCCGAGGGCGGTACGGCTGAGCATCATCAAGCCAGGACTTCCCGGCAACAATCTCCCTTGGGTCCGTCCGAGTACCCGGAGAATGAAAGCGTCAACCGGCTGGTGTAGAATCACATGCATCCGACCAAGTGAAGACCGGTCATCCCGACAGTGTGTATTGCCGCCGGGATATCTTTCACCGAGCCCTAAACCTCGGCCGCGTCCCGTTTCGCCACTGAGTATGTCTCAGCAATCACATAGCCGATTGAAAAGACAGCCTGTCTTTTAGCTTTCTCCACAACATCATTCTCTTCAGGCTCACTGCAAGAGGTTTGTTGGGCGAGCATGGCGTTGCGTCCCTCACTGTTTATTCCCCCTTGGAGACCATCGGGTATGTCTGGGCACTGCGGGCAGAAGTCTATTGATCGATGCAACGGACAGTCACGGCTCACTCTGGGGGAAGAGAGCGAAACAAGCAATCTGAGTTACTTCGGCTTAGGAGTGCTAATAAAGGTGTGCATTACGCATTCTGAAGCCTTGGAACCTGTGCGGTCTGGGGCTACTGGGGCGCATTCGAGTGACTCCCGTAGTACTCTCAGTACGCACTTATGTCGTTGCCAGTAGTCCGAGGTGGGGTGGAATGCCGCGTTGGCATTCACAGCAGGAGTACCAGTCGTTCATCGTGTCTGGCAAGGAATCGGTCTAGACGCAGGACACCTGGTCCCTTCTAAAGTCTGCATTAGGGTCCGTAGCGGGCTCCGGTCCAGTTTTGGCTTGGCGATAACGCATCAGCCATGAGTCAGAGCGCGACGTTGGCCTGCAGCCAAAGCTGGAGGACGAGGACACAATCGCGCTAGGTAGCATTGGCCCCTTGCGATGAGCTCCGGGGCAGGCAGCCCTGCATGAGCCAAAAGTGGAGAAATTCGCGAACGTGCAGCTGCTTGCTGGATAACTGTTGACCTGGCTACGTGCGTGGGTCCCTGGCCGCTCCTTTTGAGCAAAGGCACAGGGCAAAGATAACAAAATACAAGCCGTTGACCGGTGGGGCCAACTGGATTTGATCGCATTCAACTGCTGCAATCGATTCGCAAGCCACACATTGATCATGTCTTGTAATGACAAGTTGAGTCAGGGGCATAGTCACGGACTGCTAGGTTGACGACTAACCCCACTCTCGACTCTTTGTATCCTTCGTCCGCTAACAGCTCAAGTCAGTCACTTGATTGGCCCTGACCTCTAGGTTACCTGCCGCCTGTTCCAGCCTACACCTTTGCACTTCGGTCACCGTTTGCCTAAACCGCCAAGGCTTGACCTTGTTTTCGAAGAGTTCATCAAGCTCGGCAGGCGAGAGTTCCGCGGTCTCGGGCAAGACGAACCCGCAGCGACGACGAGAATGAAAGACAGGCCGGCGAAGAAGAAGCAAGTGTTCAGTCCCCAGTTGAGCTCGTTGTCGGAGATCATCTGAGGAGTGCCGTATCCAATGGGTGCGGTGCGTACAGGTCAGAGCGGCTCGCGAACATGCTGGCTGACCGCCAACCCAGTGGACGAGAATCTCATTTTCGGCTGAGCTGTTCCGCGTGATGCCTTGAACACAGACGTGTCTCAGCACATGCGGAACGCAGCTCGGCGTTAGTCCGCAGCTCGGCGTTAGTCCCTGGCATTGGTGAGGTGAACGTATCCCGCCTCGGGCGTCCTATTGTGTAGTTCCGCAATGGGTGGTAGATGGTGTGAGCTGTAAGACTGCATGCACAGCCGGCCCTCTCGATATATCAAGTCCACGGCGCACTTTCATGGGAAAACTGTCGTGACGAGCTGGACAAAGTCCCAGAAGTCCAGCTTCTTCACTCGGCTTAACCTTCCTAATCTCGCCACATCCCACTCTCGGGAGGCATCAGCGGTTCCAATTGTCATCCCGCTGATACCGATCGTCACAGCGTTACTCTTGAAGGCGTCCGCCCAGGGGTCTTTACCATATATGAACTTGATCCACGTTGCTTTGATCTCGGCAGACATGCGAAGGTGATCGGTGAGTCCCTCAGCCGAGAGGAGGTGGTCAAAGTCGCCAAAGAGCTGTTGTCAGCCGTCAGACAGCTCAAGGTCACAGCGACGAGCCGATGTAGGACTTACGTAAAGCAAATCCTGTGTGTGATAGCAGTCATGAGGCCATCGCGAGGTCTTACTTGAACGGCGACTTGGCCATGAGGTGGTAGAAGGCCGCATTGGGCCAAACACGCAGCAACTCATTGGACGGGACATAAAAGCGCGCGTCTTCAGGTATGCGATGTAGTCTCCAAGCGACTTCGGCGTTATCGATCCCCCGCACCGCCTCTTCGGTCAGGCTGTAGATGTCAAGCAGCTCGGCGCACCCTCGCTCGCCAAGCATGTTCAGCGCAACCTGTTTCAGGTCCTCAAACGCTCCAGGCCGGGCGGCAGGATCACGGAAAATATTTCCCTCGTCGGCGTTGTCCCCGTGCATGACCGCGTCGATAACGACGGGCTGATGGTCGAGGAAAGCCCCGTTGGGGGCGAAGAATGGCGGGGAGACAAAATCACCATCGGTGAAGACGCCATATCCGTTGATCTGCACATCGGTGAGATTCATCGACTCAACGCGTCTTCATCTGCGCCTTTCCACTCACATCCAACGATTTCACGTATAGAACTCTCTGCCAAGGCAGCTCCCTCATCTCCTGCAATGCATTCTGACTGTTCTCCAATCCAAGCTCCCTGACCGCGTCCGCCCAGATCTGGTCCACCCTTTGCCGATTCCAGAAGCCCATGACGGCGAAGTTGCCGCTTTGCATGACCGCTCGACGGAAGTATCGCTGCTCGCCGAGACGTTCTTGGTGCGCGATCATCGCGTGCGTGGAGCCTATGATCAGCCATGGACCTCGAGTGCCGTTCTAAGGAGCTGTAGCTAGGCGAAAGGACCTAGCACTTACATCCCCCCGCCGATTCTCCCCCGACGGTGGCCTTCCTCGGATCGCCCCCAAAGCCAGCCACATGCTTCTGACACCATTTCAGCGCGTTCACCTGATCGTGGAAGCCCAAATTGCCATGCGCTACGTCCGCATTCTCCGGGTCCTACAGATGAGCGGTGTGTGGCAGCACTTCGGCGGGGGCTCACATGTGGTGCCAGAAAGCCAAACAGGTTCAAGCGGTAGCTGTGATTAGCCCTACCACTGCTTCCGCGGGCGCACTCACATGAGGGTGATAACGATGATAGGTGAGCTTGCCTCAATCGACGCTTTTACGAGTGGTGTTGGTTCTATTGGTCAGGTTGTGGCACCATGTTGATCTCCATCGTGGACTCACCCCACATGGGATCGGACCCAGCACCCCAATGCAACGCACCGCTGCCATCGGATGGTGTAAGCAAAGACTGACCGGGCTACCCACCCGTGTATCCAGAACAGGACCGGCAGTGGTCCATCCACTTCTTTCGGCATGTCACGTTCAAGTTCAAGCACTCTAGATCGTCCTGCCCAGCATGTTCGAACGGTAGGTAAGGCCCGAAGTCGACTGTATGGTTCGGCGCGTCTTGCTGAGGACAACGAGGCCTGTAGTCAGCTTGCCGCACCCTGGAAATACCTCCGTATGGTACCCCAGGGCTTTTGCCGGTGACTCACCCAAACCTCCGTGCATCGATGGCGAATGGGTACGTATCCAGCAGTTGACTTCTGGTCCACCTCTTCTTGATCGACGCGCACTTGATCCCTCGATATCGCACCACTGAGCCAGACTCGTCAAGCGTGCCCATGACCTCACTTGCGAGACTCTGATGATCAATAGTGTGGTACATGGCGGGCAGCGGACGAAGAGAACATGATGAAACAATCGATATACGTATTTGTATGAGGGCAGTCAACACGCGCAGTCCTGTCCGGCAGAACCGGAATGTTCGCTTACGGGCGGTCTAGCCCTTTCGGCATTCTCGCCTAGGCGCTTGGGCAGAACTAACTGCGGTCTAGCCCTTTCGGCATTCTCGCCTAGGCGCTTGGGCAGAACTAACTGGTCAAAGGTCTTAAGCGATGGTGGGGTGCAGATGCGCCTGGTGCGCGGCGTGGCGCCTAGAGTAGACGGAAAGGCATTCTGGGCAACCGCCGTGTCTCATGCGTTAGAAACGACAGCAGGTCTGCTTATGGTGGACTGGAAAACCTGCTTGGCGACGCAGAATGCACAAGGTACAGGATCTACTACTCTACTCGACACGCCTGTCATACGCCAGGACCGCTTTGAGCAGCACGTCGGCACCGATTGCACTTTTGTCATTTTGTGGGCAATCACCTGAAACTCTACTCACATGTCTTCAGCGGTTGCGAACTCGGATGGGTGATGCGACACGCCATCCTTACATCTGATGAACACCATTGCGGTGGGGACGTGCTTTGCGGTATGCACCCTGGTCACTCAGCTTTTCGCCGCCACTGCGCATGAATGTCTCATCCTGGTCAACTCACGAGTCGTGCCCTGCGCCACTGATCAATTCATGTTTTGGAAACCGCTCACACGCCTGCCTGACGCATTCAACTGCGAGCGGGTCGAATTTTACCGCCTTGCTCTCGGTCAAAAACTTGAACCTGTCCAGCTTGACTCCCTTCGTGTCGCTTGCGACTTGTTTCACTAATGCCCGGACTTCCTCCTCCATTGTGCTGATCATGTCGTCCTCGTGATGTCTCAGGTCGAGGTGAAACACGATATCATCCAGGATGCAGTTCGTGCTCTGGGGAGCATCGCTCCACAGCCTCCCTATTGTCGCCAGTCCTCCGTGTTTCAAGGCGATCTCGTCGGCGGCCTGAGCGATCTTCGTGAACGCACCGAGCGGGTTGTGCCTATAGGCCATCGGCGTTGTTCCTGCGTGAGACCCCCTTCCTACCAGCTTGATTTCAAACCACTTGAATGCCTGCACTCCGGAAACCGCAGCGACAGGAGCGGACGCTTCGTCCAAGATAGGACCTTGCTCGATGTGCAGTTCGAAATGGGCTTTGATTGGAACGTTATGATACGAGGACGGTGTGGCTCCGAGAAAGCCATGTCGTTCGAGCTCCTGCTTGACTGAGATCCCTTCGAAGTCCTTCACTGCGTGTCTGCGATGAGCAAACGGTCTCGCGGACATCCGCCCGCCGGTCCTCGTCACGGACACCCATGAAGACATGACACTCACCCAAATTCGACGCTCTGATGTTCCGCCCAGACCGCACTACCCAACATGGACGGTATGAACCTCGCTCCCTCCTCATTCGTCCACACAACAACCGCTAGCGGGTGCTTCGTCGCGTAAGCAGACTCTTTGACCGCTCTCAGTACCTCCAGTCCCGCTTGTACCCCGAGGATCCCATCGTACCGTCCCCCGGTCGGTTGAGTATCAAGGTGAGATCCCATGGCAATAGCTGGCCCGTCTTCTTCTCCCGCCATGACAGCAAAGATGTTGCCCATGGAGTCGACCTGCCCGTGAGCGCTGCGCCTTGGCGTTGTCTTCCTGCGGACCGTCACAAAGGCACGAGAAAACACTCACCGTGACTTGACAACCCAGCTTCTCCGTCTCGCCTATGAACCATCTTCTGACCTTTGCATCATCATCGTTGAGGGCAAGTCGGTCTGACAGTCAGCTGTTAGGCTGTTGCGTGTCCGTTCTGCTCACTCATGCCCCCATCTGAGGTGCTTTCGTGAGCTCAATGCTTTTCATGAGCACCGTCAGGCTCACCATCCCCACTGGCATGAATGGTGTAGTGTCTGATTCAGCCGCTTGCCGTCGATCTTCGGGCCCTCACCCCGCAAGAGCAAGGTCGAAGTCGTAGCCTCAGCCGTCATCGCGGGTGTCGTTGCCATTTTGGTGTTTGATCGAACCGTCATTTTGCAGAGACCGATGGTGGTGTAGGTCACTTGGCCTATTTATGCCGTCCGACGAGATGCGAATTTGCGCCGCTAGCGAAGCGCACTGAAGCGCAGCGGCTACCGTCGATGCGCGAGCGGCAAAAACCTAAAGGCGGCAAGGCAAGCGCCTAGAGGCGCTTCGAAAGCGGTTGGCTTTAAAAAGAGAGCTGCAAGCGACTCTTTGGCGCAGAGCTGATGGTCGCTTAAGTCTCTCCTGGTGACGGACATGTCCGGGCGACGAATGGCGTATATAAACCTGGACAGACTCGGCTCATCACCCAGCCTTTCCATTCCTGCTCAAAGTCGCCCAGCATGAGCAGCAAGACTGACTTGGATGTCAAGCAGCCGGAGGCTGTGACGGTCACGGGCGAGAACCCAGAGTACCTCGAGTACCTGGACCTCGATGCAAAGTATCAGAATCAAGAGCTTATGAAACTCACGGTGAGTCTGGCCCATTATCCAATGCTGACAGGTAGCGCAAGATTGACTTGCATGTGATCCCTATCCTTATCGTCATTTACATGTTGTCTTACATCGACCGGTCCAATGTCGGGAACGCCAAATTGTTTGGTGCCCAGACCGATCTTCACATGGACGGTACTCAGTGGAACGTCGGTCTCGCGCTATTGTGTGAGTAACAACAACCATGAGGCGCTGTGTTGATCGCAGTCATAACTCAAGCCTTTGGGGGCATCCCCTTCAACGCCGTTCTCAAGATTATCGGTCCACGCTACGCATTGAGTGGGACCTTTCTCGCTGTAGCTTTCGTCGTCATCGGTGCCGGCTGCGCGACCAACGTCGCATCTTGGTACGCGCTTCGCCTTTTGCTCGGTTTATTCGAGGCTGGGATCTTCGTCGGCGCCGCCTTCGTTCTCACCACCTGGTATACGCCTGTCCAGTTGCAGTTCAGACTGAGCGTCTTTTACCTCGGTGCAACGTTTTCCGGCGCCATGTCGGGTCTCCTCGCGTTTGGTCTGGGACAGCTGGACGGCAAGCTGGGATACCGTGGATGGCGCTGGCTCTACGTGACAGAGGGTGTCATCTCCGCTGTCGTTGGCCTGGTCGCGATTTATCTCATCCAGGACGAACCGGCAAAGACGCGACGTTGGCTGTCGGACGAGGAACGCCGTTTTGTCATATTGCGCAATCGATTCACTTATGGTGCCGACAAGTCCGGATCCAAGGATGAGTTCGAGCTCAAGGACTTTGTTTCCGCCGTCAAATCGGTTCACGTCTGGGTCCACGCCTTTGGCTACTTTACGTTCTGCACCGCTTTTTACGGCTTCTCGCTCACACTCCCGACGATTATCAGCAACATGGGTTTCGCTGCGGCTCGGGCCCAAGCTCTGACGATCCCGCCATACGTCGTGGCTACCGGCTGCGTCCTCCTCGCTGGCTGGTACGCCGACCGCTACAAACGCCGCGCCGTGGTCATTGTCGTCGCTTCGTCTGTCGGCTTTGTCGGACTCATCATTTGCCTTACCACCGCCGCGCACAAGAATCTGGTCGCTCTCACGTACATCGGCGTGACTCTGGTCGCCAGTGGTCTCTTCTGCCTCAGCCCTGCCACCGCGGCGTGGATCGGTCTTAACACGGCCGGCCAGACGAAGCGTGCCGCGGGAGTGGCCATTGGTGTGTTCTGGTCCCAGATGGGTGGCATTTTGGGTTCCAACATCTACCTCGCGACCGAAAAGCCAAGATACCCGGTCGGCTTTGGTGTTTCTTTGTCTCTTCTCTTTGTGGGAAATATTCTCCTTCCAATAATTTACTGGTTCTACATCGGCCGTGTCAATGCTGGGCGTGAAACCATGAGCGAGGACGAGATCCGGGCAAAATACACCCAGCAGGAGTTGACCGACTTGGGGGATCTTTCGCCCTACTACAGGTACGAGCGATAAGCGATGGAAAAGTTGAGAGGTCCGGGGGCAAGGAGAGGAG
>JAHXHD010001131.1:0-66167 GCA_019857685.1 Papiliotrema terrestris | reverse complement strand
CCCCTCCACCGCCGCGCTCCACTCTGCGCAGCTGCACCGCTGGCTTCCCCTTTCCCTCCCTGCCCTTCTGCGCTTGTACGACGCCCAATTGGAACCAGCGATCGCATGAATACCTCCCGTTCCTATTCGCTCCCTTTTCGAGATGCTGTCAATTATCCGACGCACGCACGTTGCGCTGCTGCCTGCGCCCAGGGCACCACTTGCACACAGCGGGGCGGGGTGATCTGCGCCGCCGCATAGTGCGGGCCATGGTAACATCGTTTCGTTACACGTTCCATCTTGTTCGTTCATCTCTGTATCACCATCGTCAGTTGTACATACGCCGCATTGCCGTCAAGGACAGGTGTGAAAGAACAGGCCCCCACGACAACGGCAGGAATCCTGCAAAATCGCGCCCTCGCTCCGATCCGGATCGACGCGACGGGATTTCCAGTACCGTCAGCTACGCTTTGGGGCTGGTCAGCCCGCTGCACCTGCACGCACGGCCGTGCGCGTCTTGGCCCATCACGGCGATTGCGGTCGAGATCGCAATTCTCGGGACGTTATTGCTGGAACAAGTGTCATTAGGCTGTCACTACCTTGTCGACGCCGGAATCGAGCACTAGTCGAGCCTCGCGACGGTCACACGTCCTGTCTCGACACGCAGTATCTCGGCTACACCGTCGTCAGAGGTGCTTGAGAGGAACACATCGAGACTGTAGGCGACGAAACGTCTCGTCTTCGCTCGCAGGACGAGCCATATCTACCGGCCATTCTTGCTGAACGGCATCTGCCTCGCCTCGTTGCGCCCGCTCATCCGTCATGTCCGCCCGCCCGCCGTTCTCCCACATGTCAACCTCGTACCAGGAGCACCCCTCCTCCAGCTCATCTCAGTCACTCCACGCGACGCACCCTCCGCCGCCATACCGCGACTACCCGCCCGAAAAGGTCGAGCTGGACTCGACCGAGTACGCCCACCATGCCCCCTCTCGCCAGCAGTATGAACCGTCACGCGGACTGTACGGCGCTCGACGCGCACCCATCGCGCTGGAGCCGACGGCTTTGGCGAGCAGAAGGCCGAGCTGGCGGGACCGGTTCGAGCGGACCGAGGAGTGTCCGCAGACGGGGCGGCTGGGCAAGGCTTTGATCCTGGGCTGGGTGGTCACGACGCTGGGCTTTGTGGCTGCTACGGCTTTCTATAAGGGCGAGCTGTTCAGTGGTGAGCCGTGTTGTACTGGATGGGCCGACGTGGAGATCTTGGACTGACGAGCAGCGCTGGACCGGTTATCGGTGGAGCTGAGGGAGATGGGGTACACCGGCCACGCGATCTTTGGGTTCTTGATCTTCTTGACGACGATACCGCCCTTACCGCTCTACTCGACCTTGATGGTCCTCTCGGGTTACACCTTCGGCGCATGGGAGGGTTTCGTCATCTCATATCTGTCGAGCTTGGTCGGCGCCGTCGTGGTCTTTGTGATTGCGCGGACGTTCCTGCGGGACTGCATCACCAAGTGGTGAGTGTCGGCTACCATGTGGACCATTTCTATTCATTATCTCTGCTATCATGGTTCACCGCGCGTCATGAAGCTGACGTCCAGCCTGTCCTCGTCGCCGACCTCCATGTCCCTCCTCAACATCATCCCCGCCAAGCCCCACCTGCTACTCCTGATTCGAATCGCGCCGTACCCTTACAACCTCCTCAACGTCATCCTTGCCTCGTCGCCTTCGTTGACCCTCTCGACGTACACCGGCTGCACCGCCATCTCCCTCCTCAAGGTGATCCTCCACACGTGGTTCGGCAGCGGCATACACGACATCTCGGAGATGCATCGAGGCGGACCGACCCCAAGTGATCCGGCGACCGGCGAGCACCACCATCACAGCTCGCAAGGCTCGGACGGGGCGAATATGGGCCATGGGCACGGCCACGAACATGGACACGGCCATGCGCCGGGCACTCACCATGACGTCAAGTTTTACTGGACGTGGGGCGGCTTGGCCCTCTGCATCGGGCTGTTCGTTTACCTCCATCACGTCGCCAAGAAGGCGCTCAAGCGGGCGCAGGACGAGATGGCGGCGGAGAGGGACGGCAGGGCGGAGGAAGGACAGGCGGTGACCGGCCTCGTCGAGGTCGGGCATGGGCAACGGGGTCTGTGATTTTGGGGTCATCGGGATGATCAGCTCCTTCGGGAAAACCGTGTCTTCGGGAGATCGTGCGTGCACATAGTGCAGTATGTTGTATGTACCAGCATGTCACGGTTTAATGACGAGTGGGATGCTGTGGCGCACGGTCGGGAAACACGCTCGCCGAGTGACCGGTCCGGGAGGAGGGACGCTAGGCCAGAGCGCCGAACGTCACTGTGTCGGGCGGATCCTGTCCTTCGTGCACCGCATCCGGCGGCGGAGATGTATGAGATAGATCCTTGTTGACATGCCCTGTTTCATGTTTGCGTTCAAAGGTGTTTACTCGGTGTCTGTTGACGGCGAAGATCCTTGAAATCCGTCACGTCCACGTCGGTTGAATGTCAGTCATCGCCACAGCCGGGACTTGCATCTGATCCTCACACATCAACAGCAGTGACAAACGTTCATATAGACTAGTCGAAGCCCGAGCGCATACGCAGTTCGACTACCCCATCCCGAACAACTGCTCCGATAGACTAAGAGGGTACCGAGCGAAGGCGACCCTCCTTTTTGGCAGGACTTCGTGGGCCAGAGGCGCATTGAAGCCTGTCCTACGACGTTCTCAACCCTCATTCTGGCGGCGCCCGGAAAGGATCCCTCGGCAGTGACTGGAAAGGCCTACACGCCGCTCGGCGGACGCATCAAGCGCTCGCAGTGTAGACAGAGACAAGGGAGCTCGGAAAGACCGTGGTCGCGGACCATAGCACGGCGTGGAGCCATCAACCGGGACCGTTGCGATTGCCTCACATAGGACAGCTCGCGCTCAGCTTCACCACTGTAGGTCAAGTGTGCCGCTCCCCTTCCTACGCATAAAGTACCTCAGCAGTCCACCATGCTGAGACAGCAGCCTTTGCCTCGTCCAGTACCTCCTTCCTATCGTCGAACTTCCTTCGCATACGGGCATCTACCATCGGCCACGTCATCTCGTCCTCGACCACATCGGTCTCAATCTTACACTGCTAACGACCATCGTCCCATCTCCGACAGTCGCCAGCGATCACCATGGAATCGGTCAACATCCCCTCCGAGTCGGTCCCGGCGGAGATGAAGGCGTGTGAGCAGACGCTCAAGAGGGCAAAGGAGCTGGTGAAAGCGGAGCCAGTCGTTGCGTATTGGTGTGAGTTTGCCCCACCGCAACGGACACTCGCTGTCAAACGAAGGACCGAGTATGAAAACTGATGGTAGGCTCGTTCGCCGCTGCTCAACGTGCTTTGAAGGTCCCGGGTAGAACGGGAGAAGGGACCAAGTGGCTCATGAGCCTTCTGGACGCCCTTGAGCAGGTACGTGCCTTCTCAGCGTTATGAGGCGCTGAACGCTCGTTGACGACAGATGAAAGCCGTCCTTAGCACGAACGAGGCGGTCACGAATGAGGCAGCCGGGGCGGCTTACATCGAAAACTTCGCGCTCAAGGTGTTCATGTCTGCAGATAACGACGACCGCAAAGGCAACACTGGAAAGTGAGGCACCGTGTCATGTCCGAGGAGGATCAGAGCTCATGAGCAGAGCTACTATCAGACGCTTCGTCGTTGCTGGACAATTCATCGAGGTCCTCAGGTGCTTTGAGAACGGAATGACCGAAGAGGTAAATCCTGTGGTAGCTACCGCGACACGAGCTGACCGTAAGATGGAGCAGAAGCTGCAGTACGCGAGATGGAAGGCGGCGGATGGCGCGAAAGCATTACGAGAAGGGAGGACGCCCACATCAGGTCCTCGTGAGTCTGCAAGGCGTCGTGCCCGATGCCGGCCGTTGACAAACAGCTATTCCGGAACAGGAGCTGGAGCAGGACCCGTTCCCTACCCTTCCCTCCGCGGACCCGTCCATGCCCTCGACGGCGACATCGCCGCCCCGACGGGGCTCGTTCTCGAGCCAGACTCGCCCGACCGTCCAGTCCGTATCCCCGGCCGGATCAGTGACGCCTACGTCATCGCCAGCTCCTCCCAAGGCTAAGCTGCCATCCATCGATACACAAGCAGACTCCGGCCGTACCCCCCAGCGCACTCTTTCTGCCAACAGCGTGGCCTGGTCGACCGTGGCCACGCCTGGTCTGCCTGACAGCGAAGACGGCCACTCCCGGTTCGACCTCCCCTCAGTTCCGTCAAGCGATTCCCCATCGGCTAAGCCGCATACATCACCAGGAAAGTCGGGCGAGGATGGCGAGAGGAAGACCGTGCGCTTCACTGGGCCCGATGGCGCCCCGCTCAGTCCCGCTCAAACATACATCTCCGTCGACTCATACGACGCGCCGGATGCCCCGCCGCCTACAGTCTTCAACGAGTCGCCAACGAAACCGCAACCGGATCAGCCTTACACTCGACCTCGAGGAAACAGCAGCTCCTCCGCCCGCCCGACCATCCCGCCTAATGGTGGGACGGGAGCCACAACTGGTCGACCTAGGACCGATTCGTCCGCGACCCTCAACGGCGCCAGCACTGGCAGCGGCGGCGATGGTGGTCGACCCCGCGCCAACTCCGCTACTCGCCCTTCGCCCATCCCGCCAAGCGTGCACGTTCCACCGCCCCCGCCGCCCTCGCTTGCTTCGTACCCCTCAGCTCCGCCAGCATCGAATGGCCTCGGTCTCACGTCGCCTGCACCGTCAGCTCCGCCCCAGGCGTCTTTGGCCGCGCCGGCTGCGCCAACGAGAAAGCAGACGGACCAGGCGCAAAAGCACGCCAAGTTTGCGGTTTCGGCGCTGGATTACGATGACTTTGCGACGGCCAGGTCAGAGTTGCGCAAAGCCCTCGCGCTTCTAGGTGGATAACACTGCGCGAGCTGCTGGCTCTCCGCCCGGCCTCGTTAGCAGCGGGGGCGCCTTCGAAGACGACGGTGTCCGATCCCGCTTTTCGGCAATGACGACGACCATATCTAACGAAACTCGCCGCGCTACGTTCTCGACGTTCCGGTTGGTGATAAGACTCCTGTCTGGGTGACACATTCGCTTCCCTCCTCCAAGCAACGGTCCTTGCCGTCGCTATTCTGTGCCTCGGTTATTGATCATCATCGTCACGCTGTCGATTTGTCCTGTTGCCAATAGCTGTCGAAATTGAGCTCGTATGCATGCGTATGACTGAGGCCATGTCTGTGTATCTGAGGAGAGCTGGACAACAACGCCGAAAAGTGGAAGGAGCCATCCTTTGTGCTTGCTCCCTCGCGATGCCGACAATGTCCTTTGTTGTGGTATGCTGCTGCCTGGCTGTGAGCGGGTCAGCCCTCGTCTTGGGCATTTCCAAGCGCGTTGTCGACATCGTCCAATTATCTGCGTGTCACGATGAACCGCTAGGCAGCTTCAAGATCGCACCCAGATGACCTCGAATGCGCTGGTATGGATCGGAGCGGAATCGCCGCTGTTCCAGTACTCCCCGACGCGGAACGGACCGATAGGGAGCTCGTGGCTGCAAGATTTCAGCGGAGCGATCTGCGGCGGACCCTCGACCTTTGCCGTGCAAGTCGATGGCCTGTTCTGTAAGTGCTGTCCCTTACTCCACATAGCGGGCATGGTGAGCGCTGACAGCAGTCTCGCAGGTGGAGGTACATTGGTCCACTACCGGGTCGTTCGCTGTGCGATTGGGCCTCGATGGGACGCTACAAGATGGACAGTCTGCCTCCGGGGCCACGTTGTCAGCTCCGTTGGGCAAGCACGATATCCGGCTGGAAGTCATATGCGAGGCGTGCTCGGTGGACGAGCAGTTCACGTTGAGGGGGATCGAGATCGTCACTGCCATGTGAGTGGCGGCCTGCGCACTGTGCCCGTGTACTGAGCAGCGTGCAAGGGCATGCATGCAAGGGTCCCTGAGCTGATGGAAGGACCGGCGTGAACGCGGCGCTGGATGATGCTGCGGCGGAGATCAAGTACTCGGGCTTCCAGACGACGCAGTCGAGCGCGAGTGACGTCCAGGCCATTCGGGCCGGTTCGTTTTACCAGGACACAGTGAGCTACACATCGAACGGTGGCGCCTCGGCGTCATTGTCCTTCACAGGTTAGTCATCTGCTTATCTGCCCGTCGTCGCGAGCCTCCAGGCGCAACATCCATGGCGGCGCGGGGGGTGCATGCCGATGCACAAGGCGTGCCACCGCATCACGTATATTGAATGGCAGGGATCGCGGCGTACATCTTCGGCCCCACGGGACCTTCTTTCGGCTCATTCTCGCTCACC
This sequence comes from Papiliotrema terrestris, assembly GCA_019857685.1. Taxonomy (NCBI): domain Eukaryota; kingdom Fungi; phylum Basidiomycota; class Tremellomycetes; order Tremellales; family Rhynchogastremaceae; genus Papiliotrema; species Papiliotrema terrestris. The sequence continues at coordinate 59,851 of JAHXHD010001131.1, read as the reverse complement.
CTCGACGGCACCCCGATGGGGACATACAACGCAAGCACGACCATCGACACATACGGCACCCTGCTGTACTTCACCTCGAACCTCGATGCGCAGATACATCAGATCGTCCTGACCAATCTTGACGACGGCAAGCTCCTCGCGCTCGACTACGCCGTTGCTGTCATGCCGGACAGGAGCCCGGGCGCCGGCGGTGCGGTACCAGGCGGGCAAGTCGGCGGGGGAGTCACGTCTCTTCCCGGCGGTGCAACCACCGTCGTGGCTGGTACCACCGTGGGCACGACGCCGACCGCCGTCTTCCCCGGACAGCAGGGGACACAAAACAACGGAGGAAACAACGGCGCTGCGGGTTTGGCGATCGGTCTGACACTGGGGATCCTTGCCGCTCTGGTACGTTCGCACACGGCCGGACACGTTAGATTTGGACTTGGGTGTCTGGCTCGCCGCAAATGACTCGGTAGAACATCCCACATCGTGGAGCACAGTTGCGCAGCGCTGACGGCAGACGCTGTTGTGGATGGCATGGCGGTATCGTCAGTGGAAGAAGGCAGGAGGGGAGGGAGACTTCTTCGTCGCGCTATGCGGGGCACGACATCGCGCAAAGAAGGCCCAGGCCAAGGCCGACAACAAGTTCAAGGTGTGGCCTATGCTCAGCTACAAGCCAAAGTATGCAACGTGATGGCTTTTCCACGTCAGATTCAGTCTCGTATCCTGTCGCGGCGCGCATGGGCAAACCTGCATATACGGCAGAGAGTGCTGCTATCGTACAACCTGGGTACCGGTACTGGGCTGAGCACTGCTCATCGTTACTCTTCCTCGGCTGCATCAGAGTCCTCCGCGAGAGCACGTCTGTGCGTCAGTCCACGATTCTATCCAACAATGCGTCTGCCCACGTACCGATACGCAGAACGGCAGTCATTCTTCATCCGAGAGCTCTTGAACCCCTTCTTCGAGCTGTTGCCTTTCGAGCCGCCCTGGACATCAGCGCCGCTATCCCTTGCTTTCAGCCTGATCACGTACAGCCAGATACTTGGCGTCGGTGGCTGCCCGTCAGCTCGCATCCTCTCTCGTAGACATTGTCGCTCACCATCGTCCCCCAGTTTATCTATCCTCGATTCGGGGATCCAGCCATACGACGCCCCCGAGTCAAAGAACCGCACCAGCCACGTCCGCTCGTCTTTTGCGTTGTTATCCTTGGCGTGTTGCTCTCTGTTCGCTAGAACAACGTGGGGGATGGGATTTTCGGGGCCGTCGGACTCGGGGTCGATCACCTCTGCGGGGAAGAACGGGAACGACACGACTAGCATTAGCATGGTATGCAGTTGGTCCCTGCTGATCGAGCTCACTCTTGGCCCAGACTGCTGTCAGCGACACCCCTCGTTAAGCTCCAAGACTTACCGAGCGTTCCGGGCGGGTACATATCCTCGCTAGTCGTTCGCGACTTCGCGGCGGGTGCCGCTCGGGCCGACATGAACGTCTTGGCTTTTCTCGGACTCCTGCTCGACCTCGACGCCGTAGTCGATGACTTGCGCTTGCCCTTCTGCGGCGACGGTGCAGCGCTCTCGGGTTCAACATCTTCGTCCGTCATGTCTTTGTCTTGCGCCTCGTCCTCTCGCACTCGCGAGGGTCGATCTTCGACAGCCTCCTCTGGCGTGCCCTGCCTGACGGGGCTCGTAAGCTGTATAGACGTCATTTCGTCATCGTCGTCATCATCCACCTTCTCCGTCGCGTCCGTGCCATCCGAAGCGTCACCAGGACCGTCTTCCTTTCCGCCATCATCGTCATCCTCGCCAGCATCAGCCTCCTCAGCCTCCCCCGTCTCCCCCGCATCGCGCCGCATTTCCTCCTTTTGCGCCTTGCTTAGGAACTTGCCGTTCCGCGCTCTTGTCTGGGTGAGCCAGCTGTCTGATCCTCTAGTCTTCGTGGCATTCTTCTTCTTCTGGGCACTCCTCGGTTCGACCTCTGCGACGTCCCCATTCTCCGACGACAGCGGCGAGGACGAGATACCCGTCAACGACGATCCGGACTCGCGTACTGGCGTCAACGTCCTCGCCGACTCGGTCATGCGCGACGATGCCGCTCCGGCCGAAACGGGTGGAACAGACTTTGGTTCGCTCTTCTGTCGTTTTGGCCCGGCTGTACTCAGCCCACGCTTGACGCCATTACCGTGTGACTCACGGATACTTTTTGGCGGATCAGCTGACGTCTGCGTCCGTTTGCGCTTGGAACCCTCAGCCAAAACCCAGCCCACATTAAACCGCTTGAACTGATCCTGGCTGCCCACTTCCTCTGTCACGAGATCCAGCGCTCTTTCCCGCTTGCGCCGCTCCTTGTCGCTGATATAGTTGTACGTCTCGATCCCGACAACGCCGACTTGACTGCGCGACCTGCGGCCCTTGTCTGGCGAACTGCGGTCCATCGTACTCGCCCTGGCGCTCGTGTCCCGCTCGACCTCCTCCTGCACTTCTGGCGTGCCCAGTACAGCGACAGCTCTCGACTCGGCACTTGACGTCGATGTCTCGGCGTTGCCGTTGCCGCTGCCGTTGCCGTTCCGAGCGGTCTCCGCCTCAAGTCGCTCGCGCTCGGCCTTACGTTCCTGCTTACGGATCTCCCGGCGTTCGTTATCGCGTGCTCGCTGCGCTCGCCTCTTCTCTAGCTTCTCGCGCTTGCGTTCTCGCTCCCGTTGCCTCTGCTCCTGCTTCTTGATCCTCTTGGCCTTCTCCTCCTCCGTCTCCTCCTTGGGCGTCTCGTCTCCCGGAACTGGCTTCTCCTCTGCTTCATCGTCCAGTTCCGGCTCGCCCCGACGTGATCGCCTGTTTCCGCCCATCTCGACGTCGGAGCTGTTGGCAACGCCCGCTTCTTTTCTGAAAGCATCTTCCAACGCTTTCGTACCCCTCGTAGCCCGCATGGCCAAACCAGCTCCTGTCGCCAGCTTCCTTGCTCTCTCCTCGCGCTCTCGCTCGTGCCTTTCTTTGCGTTCCGCTCGGCGTTGTGCATCCGTCTTCTTAACGGGCGGAGGCGGGGTCGGCTCTCGTGGTTTCTCTAGCTCGTAGGCGAATATGTTGTCGAGATGATCTCTATCCGCACCCGCCTCTTCTGGTCCGATCAGGGTCTGCAGCAACAGGAGCGACGGTTCCAGGTCGCCGACATGCGCTTGGTCTGGCACGTCGTCACTTTCGGGAGTGGTCCACTTCGCCTGGGAAGTGATGCCGGCCAGTTCGTCGAGCAGCGGTTGAGCGTTGGTCTTGATCCGCTTGGCTATGCGATTGAACGCCGTATCCGGCTTGTTGTACAACATAGCATTGTCCAAGACGAGCGAGATGTCCCGCTGCCATCAACAACGGCTCAAGCGGCTCTCAAGATAGGCTCACCGTGAAGTCCTCCACGCGCTTATACGCGTTCTTCTCCAGCTTGTCGTCGATGAAAGACCAGCACATCGGCTCTTTGATCACGTCAAAGTAGTCTGGCACCTCAAGCTTGCTGACCGGATGCAAGAACAGCGAGTTCTTGTCCATGCTGCGTGTCAGCTCTGAGACGAACAAGGTTTAGCGAGCTCACGCGGCGATCCGCTCCAAAACCAGCCTTAACTTCGGGTCATGCGGGAAAAAGAACGAATCCGCCACATCCTTGATCACCTGCATTTGCCGCAGCTTCTCCTTCTCCCTTTTGCGAACCAGCTCGGCCAGCATACGGACCTTGTCCAGGTCATTCCGGAGCTTAGTGAGGAACTGGACGATCAGCCGCAGACAGCATTGCAGAACTTTAGCTCACTTTCAACTTCTGCGCCTTCTCCGCCTCTGTCTGCTGCTTCGATGCCGAAGATGCAGTCCAAGGCTGATAGTCAGCATATAACATCATAGCCGAACCTTCAAACTTGCCTCCAGATGCAGGCGCTTCAATAGCGGTGCGCCACGCCGCGCCTCGCGCTTCAAGCTCCAGTATCGGCACAACCGCTCCACGAACTGCTCCCGCTTCCGAATGTTGATCTTCATCGTATACTTGAGCAGACTCTCTACGATCATATGCGGCACGATCGGCGGTCCGGGGCGGTACGATTTAGCGTGAGCGCGAGCTGACTTCGTCGTCACGGCGCCTCGAGCGTTGGGCATGATCCGTGGAGCCATCGGTGTGCCCGAGTAGCTGGAGTCGAGATCGTCGTCCATGTCCAGTGCAGCGCGCGCTTCGGCCTGCTGGTCAGCGAAAGGGGACGACAGCCTAGAGTTCCGGCTCACGGGCAGGTGCTTGGGACAGTAGGCTCGGAGCGTTTGATCGCTGTCGATGACCTTCATTGACCCCAGAAGTCCCATTTGCCTGGCACAAGTGACGTGGAAAGCGGTGAAGCAATTCCGATTATCACACTGTATGCAGGCACCGCTTCGTTCGCGGCAAAGCGAGCAAACCTGTACCGTCAACTCTGACGACAGAACGCAGATGCAAGCTGACCAGCTTCCACCTATTACGTGGTATCGCGTCCGCTCCCTCCACAGGCTCCATGTAGATGGCGTTTCCTACTCCGACCTCCGGAATCCAAATCGCGCATAGCAGATGAGACCAGTGCCCGGTGCTCGTCTGCTTGAACGCGCCGCCTTCGTTGGGGCAAAAGAGGCAAGACTGCTGTCAGCTACATATGCACACGGGAGCGGGCAGCTTACAACGGGATTCTCGGGCGAGACGGTACACTTCCGACACAGCCATTGACCTTCGGGGATGTATGGCACACCATAGCAGTCTAACTTCAGCTCCCGGACCGGGAAAAGGGCACTCAGCTGACCTTGGTGAACCGCCAGATTACAGCCGTCACAGAAGACGATAGCATTCGAGTTTTCACCCTCGCCATCGTCGCAGATCGCGCACTTCGAGTCTTCGACAGGCATATGCGAAGCCGGCTGAGGTATCCGTTTGATCTGATTGTTAGCGCGTTCAAATGAGTGTCACGCGGCGACTGACCAGCTCGAACCACTCTTTCTCCAGCTTGTCAATCAAGATCTCGAATGTCTCGTATGATATGGACCCGGACGATTCTTTCGCTCTCTCGGCATTGATGATGTCGAGCCATGCTTGGTCTACGGAATGAGCTATGATCTTGGACCGGTCACAAGTGCTCAGCACGCGCGACTCACCCTGCTCGTCCATGTCATACTCGACTTGGACCTTGAGCTCCGACTCGATCGGTTCTGAGCATGAGCTGCAGTCGAACGCAACCGATGGCAAGCTCACCTATGAACCGGATATAATGTTCCGGCCTCTCGAAGTCGGACCCATCATTGTCTATCGTCAGCGACAATCAGCACGATCAGGCGCGACCTCACAGCCATACGAGCGGCTCTGCTCCTACAAGTCAGCTCTGGCAACAATATCGCACCCATGCCAGCTCACCGAAGAGACACCCGCGGGTACGGTGAGCGCTTTATCGTCGACGACTCTGAAAACGACAGTCGGCAGTTGATGCTGATATTTCTGGTCCGACGTTGATTCGAGGGCCGGCATCTTGCCCGACTCGTCTCCCTCCTAGCGGTGGAGATCGCGTCCGTGGTGATTGTACAGCAGGATGCGGCAGTCGAGACCAATGTATGCAGGAGCGAAAGGAGGAAAGATGCTTGACAATGGACCCGGCCATGGACGAGCCATGCGGTGGGTGGACACGCGACTGTCACGTGACCTGCACAAACAATGGGCGCGTCATATATATACCTGGCCGAGGACGGACCATACCCTCCACAACTGTTGCCGGCTGGTCCTTTGCCCTGCCGTACTCATCCTATGCCACCCAAGAGGGTCCCCAGTAAGGCTGCTCCGGCCCCATTTCCTCTTGCATCATTTGACGTCGCTCCCGTGTCCCCGGCGAAGCGAAAGCGGCCAGGCAGTCGAGCTGCAGAGGCAACATCACCGGCAAAACCAAGACTCGCCGGTGCCGCATCGTCAAAGTCCGGGCTGACGAGACGTGGACGAACGATACAGCGACCTATATCCTCTCCGTCTCGGACACCTTCGCCAAGCGGTTCGAGTCAACTCACACCGTTCTCCTCGCCTACACCCTCACCGCAACGCAGTCCGTTCGGCTCAAATGCCCTGGCCGGCAGCTCGAGAACGCTCGTGCCCTCGCAAGAACTTCCTCGGGTCAAGCTCGGAAGCGAAGCATCAGATGACGACGATGACGATCATTTGAAGGATGGAGGCTTCGACATGGCGGTCTTTGCGGTGATGAAGGGTGTTTCACCATTAAAGCAAAGGGCGGATGCGATGGAGAGAGCTACTAAGGCAAGGGCCCAGCAGATGCTGGATGGTGCGGGACTGGGGGCGGAGCGGGCGAAAAAGACTTGGCGGCCGTCGAAGCTGCCTGTGGGGTGAGCAGCTATCGAGCCTTCCGCGCACGGCGTCATAGCTGACACGTAGCGTCGAGCTGGGCAACGCTTGCCTGGTCCGCTCGACGAACGGCCATTATTTGTACGGCCGACTGATTGGCTTCGAGCCGGCCGAACGGCAAGGCGGGGTCGACTGGTACACCGTCGAGACGATTGATAGGAGTGCCAAGGATTCGGACCCGCTTAAGCTTAAGCGGGGCAGGTTATTGTTCACCTGCGACTGGGAGATTGCAAATTGCAAGGTCTGGTGTTGCGCCCCAGACGTGGGGTCAAACCGCTGACGCGCAGATCATGGAGATGAAGTACACAGTGCCAACGTTTTCATCCGACGCCAACACCAGACCTCCCACTCCGCCACCTGAAGCTCCACCGGCTTCACACTCGCGAAGTCGAGGACGGTCAAAGCGCTCTGCAGCGAATCCGCCACAATCCGATGAACAAACGTTCGGCGAGCTCAGCCAGCGAGAACAGCTGTATCGGATACGACCTCATTTGCAGCGGATCATCGACGACCAGTATCCGCCCTCCATACCGAGGTTGGACCTGTTCTATGCCGGTCAATACGATGCCGTGCGAAAGCTAGCGAAGTATGGCGATATCCGGGAGAACGAAGCGATCAATGTCTTCGGCGCTGAATTACGGCGGTGGGCCTTGCGAGCAGAGCGATGGGGATCCGAAAACAAGCCATCGGTGCGCACGAGCCCCCACCTATCTCGATGTTTGACTGACGGCAGAGCGTCAACGACGAAACTGCTCGACCTACCGGCTCTGCGCGATACGAAAAGCTCTCACCGCAACAACGCCAGATTTTCGTCATTGATGTACTCGTCCCTGAAGCCATTGCGCGGATTTGCATCTTGTCTTACGATCTGGCTCAGGAGAATCCCGACGAGCAGGACGCGTACGATGTTGCGCTCGCGAAGCTGAAGTCCCTTACGACCGAGGATCCGGTAACGAAATGGCAGATAGTGGCGGACGCAGTGTTCAGGGCTCGACGGCACCAACGGCGGGCACTGGGACTGCCGGACGAGAACGAAAGCGAGCATGAGAAGTCGCTGCGAGTGCAAAAGGAGTTTGACGAGGCCATTGAGCGCGGGGAAATAACGATCTCGGGGGCGGGGGACGCAGTAAGATTGAGAAAGCGGACGACCTACCGTGTATAATCCATCCATTGACGAGCCGGACGGCGCCAGACAAGGATGCATGACTTGTGCATACAGGTGCTCTTCATGGCGAGCAGTAGGGGCGTGACCTCATCGTGCTTATCGTCAATGACATGATATCTGATGGAACCGGGCGCCTAATCACGACCCGCGGCACGCGCTGTCTAGGCGCAGTAAGACGTTGAGCAGGCTCGCCGTAGGGAAAGTCGTATCGGCCATGCGATCCGGATCGTCCTCCATACCGATGAGTCGGTTCACAATGAGAGTGACAGGTCGAGCCGTGACTCTGTCCAGGTCGTCGCGGAACGCCACGACTTACCTGGAATCAGCCCATGCAGATCTTGACAAGCTGAACTTACGCTCCGTTCCGTGCGAAGAGCTTAGCGGCTCGAGGGAATGGATTGGGGCACTCTGAGTTCTTGATCTTCACGGACTTGTCGAGGCTACCGAAGTCGAACCAGAAGCGGCAATCTTTCAGGAGCTGGCTGGAGGAGCTGGCAAATCAGCAGGTTCATCATCAAGGCGAAATGACGTACCTTCTCGCCGAGAGGGCCTCATGGCCGTCAAGAAGCAGCCGCAACCGCCCATGCGCCCACGATCGCTTCGGATTGTGGTGCGGCGGGTGGAAGTCGATCGAAAACCACTCTTGCCCGATGAGAACAGGACATAGTCTTCGATTGAAGGATGCCTGCCGCGCCGCTTCTATCCGCTGCGCGGCCGTCTCTGCTGCAGTCAAGGACGCCATATGCACCCGCGCCTTGTTGATCAGATCGATGAAGCGACACATCGTCAGAGATGACGCCATATACCATACTTCCCCGCGGCCCGACATTGTGGTCACATGCAGGGGATGGGTCGGTGAGTTAGTCCTGATCAACATCCGAATGACCGCCCCGGGCTCGTGCAGCGCGTCTTCGGAGTCGCATATAGTGCTGTTTGGCCAGCATACTCCTCAGCAGGGCCGCTTCAAACGCTTACGCTCCCATATTGCTGAAGCTTTGCCTCATGTCCCTGATCCAACGAAGCTTCGAGGGTTTCTCCTCGTCCTCGACGTGTATACGGTACGAACGGAGCAGCTGGGACCAGCTTTTGTCAGCTTCACGCAATCATCATTCCGATTCTTTCCAGAATACCCATTGTGAACTCACTCCTCGTGGCGAGAAAGCACCTTGAACGCGACGACATAATCGCGCAGGTTGATCGCTCTGCCTGCCACGTCGGGATTTCGCAAAGTCCCATCTTTGATCGCCTGTGCGATCGCGGGGCCCATGACATAGCTGGAGGGCCGAACTTGTCGTGCCCGTTCGAGTAGCTGTTTGGCAGGACCGGGAGCAGCAGCTTGATCGACAACGAGCCTAGTCCACTTGCCAATACCATCATGGGCGAGGACATCCGCCAGGAACGAGGCATTTGACAGCCTCTCTGAGGTCTGTGGACTCGCTCTATCGGTCGGTTCACGTTCCTTCTGCTCAACCGCTGTCCGCGGCCAGCTGGCAACGCTCATCGGTGTTACTTGAACCGGCGACAAAGGGTTGACCAGCCTTGGCTCGAGACCCGCTGACCGTGGATGTTCAGTCCTCGTTTGCGTCGCAGCCCTGCGGCCTGGGACCATGCCGATAGAGCCAATGGGTCGCCCGGAGTCAAGTCTAGAGGCTGCCGGTGCGAGCTGGCGACTCGAGACGCGACGACCCACATCGCCGAAGTCAAAATCGGAACTCTCATCGGAATCGGAGTCATCATTGGAGCTGTCACTCGTTTCGCTGGTGGACAGACTGCGGCTCCTGGGAGGGGCGTCGGCAGGATCCGGTGATGACGGCTTCCCGTCATCCATTACGAGGCCGGTGAGACTCCGGGCCGGACTGATGTTCCTCTGCCTCTTCGACGGCGGGTCAGGCGGGTCAGGCGTCTCGTAGACCTCGGGCTCATCATCCAAGCTCTCCAACTTGACTTCGGGAGAGGAATCGATGACCTCGACCGGTCGGGCTCGACTTCCGGTCCTCGGCTTCACGTCCACCTGCTCGACGGCTCTCAGCTCATCGAAGTGTATCGCTTGCGAGCGCTCATGTGCGGTGGCGAAGGCATGGTTGTCCGAACCAATCTGGCTCTCGTCGTCATCGGAATCACCGCTGACATCGTCAGAGACGGAGCTCGGCTCTCGTCTTCTTTTTCTCTCTCGTGGTCGTTGTCGCGACGACTCTGCGTGAGCTGGCGCCGCGACTGTCTTCCAGTCGGGAAGCGAGGCTTGGAGCGCTTTCTTGCTGACGAGACCTGATAGATGAAGTAGTACGGGTATGTCTTCTCGATCAGCTCTGCGGATGAGTGAAGTGATCATGGCGTCTACAGGAGCATGGCTCACTGCGCTGTTTCTCGGGCACATCGTCCCAGCTCTTCCACTTCGCAGGGTCGACCTGGAACGTCTCCTTGATCGCCGAGGGGTCCAGCAATTCTCTCAGCCTTTGGTGAGCTCGTCATCTCTCGCCGCATGGCTCTTCTCCACACATGGTGCAAAGCTCACCGATCAAGCCGACTCTGCACCGTATCCTTCGTGCTGGTCATCCAAGCCTCAGTTGCCCCCCAAACGCCATCATCGTCTGCAATCATGCCCGCCTTTACCATGCTCTGCAGCCACCCCTTGTCCTTTGCAAACGTAGCGAGACACAGTTGTCGGGTTGCCTCGTACTTGAAGTTCGTCTTGTACCCTTTGCCAAAGAGGTTGAAGCGCCACCCATCGTTTCTCGAGATGAGGTTGAGCAGTTGCGTGGTCTGTTCAGTCGTCCACCTAGCGTCAGCTGCGGCCCGTCCGGTTGTAGCTCAGCTGACTCCATGCGCCCTGCTTGGCGCTTCCTGGCGGGCTGGCCACCCATCTTGGCCGTGCTTGGGACCCCAATCGTGCCACGAGCAGTCTTCTACGAGCTATGACGGGCGAGGCCGCGTTGACCGCTCGACATTCGCCAGAGTCTGAGGTCGGGCCATGAAACCGCCCGAATCTGCGTGCAACTCTGGCTAGTGCTTGAACTGCGGACGCGTCGTCAAGCAGAGAAATACGTCCATCAGACAAGATCAACTTCGGCCATCAATCTAATCAGCCAGATCACGTGCCTTGGCTTCTGCCTCGTGGCGGTGGCGTTGGCGCGATCTCCCTGTATTGCACGGCAGCAGGCCGTACTCAGTAGCTTGCGACAGCCGCCATCTGGTCGACACATGCGACAGCATGAGGTGACGCATTGCTGAGTTGACCTTCATCCCTCCCCGCTGAATCTTGTCCTCACTTTGTTTACTGCCCGGACCCCATCTGCCTCGAGTTCGGCATTGCCCTCCTTGTCTTTCGTGTGGGGTGCCGTCTTACTTAGCGCTACAGTCGTGGATCAATGCAGGCGGAGACCTCGCATGCGGCGACCTGCCGAGGGAAGCATCCGTTGAAGCCCCGGTCTTAGCGGTGGGGAGAGTCGGGCTGCTCGCTTATCATTGACCTGTATGAAGCTCATGATATCGGCGCGCACACTCTTGCCGTCAGGACCACTAAATTCTACTCCTCGGATCATCTTGACCCTGAGCACACCCATATTCCGGTGAGGGTTTGAGGACGCTCTCGCTGAGATGCCAACGCCAGCTCACGTCCGGGCTTCCACGCAGTAATGACGCAAGCACGATTCATGTGATGTATGTACAGCTGCCTCCTCTCACCGTGCCGCCCTTCGTCGACTCGACGTATGTGGCATTCATTAAGCACCCTCCACCTTCTCCTTGAACACCTTCCTAGCGGTCTCAATCGCCTCGGCAATCTTGCCAGTCTCGCTTCCAACACCACTGGCAGAATCCGGCTTTCCACCGCCCTTACCGCCAATCACCTTGCTGACCTCCCCGAGCCAAACCTTCGCATCGAGCACCTTCTTCTCAAGCACATCAGCCGGCAGGTAGTTCACATGGGCAACCTTGCCAGTCTCCGAGTCGGGGCTGAACACGTAAACGGCCTTGGAGAGGGTCTTGCCGGTCTGGGCGGCTCCAGCAAGGACCTTGGGGTTACCGCCGATGTCGAATTGGCCGACAAAGACGTTCTCGTTCGGGTTCTCGGCAAAGTACTTCTTGATCTCGTCAGCGATCTGCGCGTCAGCTCGGGGCACCGACATGGCTGTGCGGACTGACCAGCTTCTGGTCGGCGGCGGTCTTGGCCTTGGCGATGGCAGCGACCTCGGCGGCCATTTTGTCAAACTTCTCCTTGAGCTGGTGCTTTCGGACAAGCGAGATGCTGCTTTGCGACAGTTCCTACCCGTAAGCCTCATTCATACAGATTAGGTTCCAGCTCACCAGCATCCACGGCTTCATCGCCGCGTCTTTCTCCTTGCCCTGCAGGCCCTCAATCCTCTCGAGCCGCTTCTCGTAGTCGACAGCCTGTCGCGAGATCTCGTTCGCCTCGTGGCCCGTCACAGCGATCACTCGTCGGATACCCTTGGCGATGGACGACTCCTCGACTATGACAAAGTCCTTGATCACGTCCGTCTTGGCGACGTGCGTTCCACCGCAGAATTCGATACTGGTCGAACGCCATCGGGGGTCATCGATGTTCTGCTGGATCTCCTCGATGGGGTATCCGAGAGAGACAACACGGACGGGATCGGGGTAGGCTTCTCCGAAGACAGCTCGAAGACCGGGGATCTTGTACGCCTCCTGGAGAGACATCTCCTTTGCGTATACGGGCGCAGCCTTCTTGATCCACTCGTTCGAGATCTCCTCAATCTTGATCAGATCCGAAACGGGGATGGGCTTGTTGTGCGAGAAGTCGAATCGGAGCTTGGTGGGCGCGACGAGCGATCCCTTCTGGTCGATGTGGTCGCCAAGCACCTCTCGAAGAGCGAAGTTGAGGATGTGGGTACCGGTGTGGTTGTTTCGGATAGGCCATCGGCGAAGCTGCGCGTAAGCTATGGCCAACACTCCATTGTTTGAGACTCACCTCGTCGTATGTGCAGATGACCTCGTCACCGACCTTCAACTCGCCCTCCTCCAGCTGACCGACATGCAGAACGTAGCCGTTGTACACCTGCACATCGGTCACCTTGAACTCGGCCTGGCCGTCGATGGCGAGAACACCAGTGTCGTTCTCCTGTCCACCTTGCTCGGCGTAGAAGTTGGTCTTGTCAAGCAAAACACCGAATGGCACGTTCGGCGGCAAGTCCTTGGTCGACTCATAGAACTTTCCGGAGTGGTACAAGCTCTTGATGTTGGCCTTGACGTCGTCGAGCTCTGATCGTCAGTGCAGGTCACAGCGCAGGACTCGACCTGACCCACCGTATTTGAACGAGTCATTCGTCTTAGGCACAGCCGAGTTGGCCTCCAAGGCGGCGAGGTCGTGCACGTCAAGCTTCACCCCTCCGCTGGCGGCGGCCTTTCCTCCAGCCTTACTCGCCTCCAAACTCTCCAGCCTGGCCTTCTCAAAGTCCGCCTCGTTGATCGTGAGTCCTCGCTCCTCGGCCATGATCTGCGTCAAGTCGACCGGGAATCCGTACGTGTCGTACAATCTCCAAGCGTCCTTTCCTGACAAGACAGTCCTCTTCTCCTCGGCGGCAGCGGCAGCATATCGGCTGAACAATGCTTCTCCTCGGATCAGGGTTCGAGCGAAGGACGCCTCTTCCTCGTTCAGGATCTCGATCAACTCCGGGACCTTCTTCGTCACCTCGGGGAAGATGCCCGACTGAGGGTCAGCGAGGGTCCTTGTCGCCCAGCTTGACTGACCAAAGAGTCCACAACGGTCGGCACAAGCGAGGCGAAGAAAGATCCGATCTTGACGTTCATCTTGTTGCTGGCGTATCGCACACCCCGTCTCAGAATTCGCCTGAGAACGTATCCTCGTCCATCCTTGTCCGGTACACCGCCGTCCGAGATGGCGATCGTGAGCGTCCTGATGTGGTCGGCGATGACTCGGTAAGCAGTGTCCACACCGTCGACGTCCTCCTCTCCCAGCTTGCCGGAGTATGGTCGAGCCCCCGTCAGTTCTTGGATCTTGGCGAAAATAGGCGTGAAACAGTCGGTGTCGTAGTTGGATCGCACGTTGTGCAGGACCGAGACAAGTCGCTCGAAACCCATACCGGTGTCAACGTGCTTAGCAGGGAGGGTCCGCAACGTGCCGGATGGCTCTCGGTTGTATTGGATGAAGACGTTGTTCCAGATCTCCAGGACATCCGGGTCATCCATGTTGACTAGGTGGGCAGCTTCCCGTCCTCCAATCCGGTCGAAGTGGATCTCGCTATCATGAGCTGCTGTGGCGAAGAAAACATGCCTCCAGCTCACCTGCACGGTCCGCACGGACCAGTCGCGCCCATTTCTTTCCTTCAGCTTGATTCAAGATTGAATTGACCTCTTAGCTTACCCCAGAAGTTGTCCTTGGCGTTACCAGGAAGGATGTGGTTCTCTGGTACGCCTAAATCGCGCCAGATTTGCCTGAAAGCTTAGCAGATATATCACATGAGAACCAGGTGCAGCTCACTGAGCCTCCGTGTCAGGCTCCAGACCCTGCTTAGCATCTCCCTCGAAATACGTCACGTATAACCTGTCTTTCGGAAGACCGTACACTCGAGTGAGCAAATCCCAAGCCATGGTCAAAGCGCCGAGCTACTGTCAGCTACTACATGATTCGTACAGCACGACATACCTTGAAGTAGTTGCCGAAAGACCAGTTTCCCAGCATTTCGAAGAAGGTGTGGTGGTATGTGTCCTTTCCAACGTCATCGAGGTCTGGCGTCAGCCTGTGTTTTGGCGACACAAGGGACATCTAGGCTGAGACGCTTACCATTGTGCTTGCCTCCAGCTCGAATGCACTTTTGCGAGTTGACAGCACGGATCAGCTTCGACAGGTCGGATTTCGGGTCCGCAGTGCCGAGGAAAAGCGGCTTGTACTGGTTCATACCCTGCATGTCAGCCCGTATCCAGATGGCCCTATGTCATGTGACTCACAGCGTTGGCAAAAAGAAGGGTGTCATCGTCAAAGGGGATGACGCCGGAAGACGGCCAGAAAGTGTGCTCGAATCCGGGCGAGTTCTTGAAGTAGTCGATGAACGTCGACCTGACCTTCGCAGCGGGCCAGTCTTGCGGCGCAGGCCACGGATGAGGGGCAGTCGTCGGGACGATGGGCTTGGAAGTCGCGGCGGACATGATAAATCGCCGTTGGTGTAGATGTGGAAGTTGAACAAAGTTGGTTGGTCTTGTCAATAGCCGTGTGGGTCGGCTCAATAGCATATACTAGGTGCGATGTGAGAGAGAGAGAGAGCGAGACCGCCGCGACCGCTTTCTTATGTAGCGCTCGTGGGTGAATGAGATCGACTCGAGGTATAAAGGAGGGCAATGAGGAGGGTGGTTGAAGGAGCTCGAGTCGACATCTACAGGACGGCGACAATCAGCGGCGAGGGAAGCTCGTTTCAACTTTCAAAGCCATCGACCTAACACGTGGATTTAATCCCGCCGACGGATCGCGTTGAATGGGTTGACAGCAAGCAAGCAAGCACGCACAGCTTCACTCATTCCAGCGAACAACTCCTCTTTGACATGCAAGTACATGGGCGAGGAGGACCCAGAGTCGCAAGAGCAAATCCTTTTCAGGCCTGTGACAAACACGGTGATCTCGCTCGACCCTGATGTCCAAGCAAGTATCGCCGATCTGACTAGCGCTGTATCGAGGGCCTATGCTCATTGAGAAGCACACACTCATGCCCAACCGATCACACAAAGCCCCAGCCCAGAACAGAACCACACTGTCGACCATGCCATTCATGTTATACTTACCTTTACGCTCGCACTCGAAACATATTGACCCTCGAAGCCACACCGGTCTCACCGTCTAACAACACCTGGACAAAAGCAACTAATAAGCGAACAACATCGGTGCAGGGTCGCCACGACCGCAGTCGGTCTGCGAAAGGGAGTCAACGATGAGGCTGATCGTGCGACTGATGCCTGGCAACCTGGTATCGTCGGTGAGTTTAGCACGCGAGTCTTGCGATATCCGGCTTACTTTAGACCTTTACAACATGCCTGTGCTTAGCATCATGCGCCGTCACCTTGCTGGCCAACCCAGACAACCTCGTACCGCTCTTCATCCTCTCCGCTGCATCTCTAGGGGCACATCTACCCGTCTTGTTCATGATATGCGTGCACGAGTTCCAGCAGTGAGGACCGCATGGGACTGGCGTTCCAGACCACATGGCTGACCAAAGACGGAGCGCGCTTGCAATATGTGACAGAGGCAAGATGCGAGGAGTCCATCAAGCGGGAAATCAGCTCGGTTTGACCCTGGCTCACACAGTCATCTGGCTCGGTCAGTACGGCCCCTGACGTCCTGACGGCTGCGACGGGGTCTAGCGGGGCATCGCTTATGATAGTCATCGTAGCAGTCTACATCCTGGATCTAGCGCATTCCCTATCCGCCCCAAATCGCTTCACCTGCCCCTCTGCGAATTGCTCGCGATACGTTCTCGCCATCACCCTCGCCTATATCATCTTGTTCACGTTCATTGCGCAGCTACTCGGCTTCGCTCTAATCATGTACGAGGTCCAATCTGCGCCGCGACGGGTTCTGGCCGATCGATCTCTATCGACGATCTTGAAGAAATCGGTGCCGCAACTTGTCGCAATCCGAGAGGAAACTCGACGCGCGCATGATATGGGCGACAACAGGCCCGACATCGGTTCGCCAAGGCTGATCGGAGTGACTCTTGCGGAAACTACCGGCGCGCTGAGAAGGGCTGAGCGGGCAGTCAGCACCGCCAGCTTGCCGGGGCTAGTGGGACTCAGTCTGGAGGAGGATAAGCGCGGACGGCGGCGCGTGCGGACCGCCTCGGCTAGTATCCTGTTGACGGGCGCGCCGCTTCGACCGCAGCAAATCACGCTGGACGAAGCAAGACCCGTCGTCGTTCACAACGGAACGGGCGCATCCGACGGCGGAGTAGGAGAAGGGGGTGAAGTCCTGGGCGCCGTGGAGCTGCGCAGTCTGGGCAAGAGCGTCAGGACACAGGAAAGCCCTCATCCCACTCGGCCGTTGGGATCGGCCTACCGAGAACGGGCCGACATGGACATTGGCGATCCGGGCTTCGATGAGAATCCATCCGACCGATACTCATTCCTCCGGAACCCTCGTGCGGCTCCTGCGCCTCCCATCGACGCCGGTCCCGCCGGCCGTCGATCACCGTTGTTCGGAAGGTTGTTGTCCCCGGCAGAAGAGGAGTCCGCGGTCTTCCCCTTCGATCCGTCCGTGCTACCAATAACAAGGTCTCCGCTTCGCGCTCACGCCACAACTCGAGCCTCGTTGACCGGACCCTTCTCGCCCGAGTCCAGGTATTCGCGCTGGTCGGTCGACATCTCCACTCCGCGAGCGACCAGAACGGCCTCTATGGATACGATCATCCCGCGGCAGCGATGGGGAGGGGACATGGAGATGGATTCGCCGAAGGATGAGCACGTCTTGACGCCCATCTAAGGTTGCGGCAGGCTTGGACGAGCTAGAGGATTAAATAGGGTGTGCTGGAGATAATCAGATCCGTTAACATGCGTATTATACACCGTTTAGCAATTAGTGCATGCGAGTTGCATCTGCGCTGACCACGGGAGCAGACCTGAACCGGGGTTTACTTGCAGGTCAGCTGGGTGAGCACATGTCGGGGTGACGAGTTCTGTGGGCGCGTGATCCCGTGCGGGGCTCTGGTCGCTTGTTGATCGGTGCGCCCATCAAGCGCGTTTCATCAGCATCAGCCACGCTGCTTTGGCCCTAG
The DNA here is from genome assembly GCA_019857685.1 of Papiliotrema terrestris. Taxonomy (NCBI): domain Eukaryota; kingdom Fungi; phylum Basidiomycota; class Tremellomycetes; order Tremellales; family Rhynchogastremaceae; genus Papiliotrema; species Papiliotrema terrestris. The sequence continues at coordinate 42,577 of JAHXHD010001131.1, read as the reverse complement.
ATGCACACACACTCTTCGACTTCAGGTCAGCGTGCCAGACTTCCATGGCCACATCTCGGGGGGCCTCAATATTGTCAACTTCTTGCTTGCCCCTGTACGGGGTACGAGACGGGGATGAGTTATGCATGCTGGATGGCTGGAAGCGGTGCAAAATCGCCAGGCCCGATCTAGGTAGATGAACTTAATGGATCCGCCCATTTTGGCAAGTAGCGCGCGTTGCTCAACCGCGCTACGACCAAGTCTAGCCCTGCCCCCTATGACCTCCAACCCCCTCCTCCATACACGCTCACACTGTCTCCTCCGTCTCCATCTTGTACACACGCATCCATACGAACGAACAGGCAGATTGGCATATAGCCACGACTCACCCGACAGCCCACTTCATCGGCGGCGCGATATACACCAGTTCCGACAGCGCATCATTGTCGGGGCTAGGCGAGGATTGATCTCTTACCGGCTCACCCTTTCGCGACGCCCCTTCATCTTCGATCGACCACGCACAAATACTGCCCGTGACTCGGCGCGTCGCCCACGATGGCATCACCTTCGCCGCGGTACAGCGTGCCGCCGCCTCGGGCCGATTCGACAGAAAGCGGAAGCACGTCCCGGTCGTCCTATGAGCGACAGCATCAACGACGAGATGCCGCCCTGGCGCAATATCGATCCGACTACACCGGTCAGTCTTCGCCTCCTCGTCGCCCGTCGAATGGCAGCATACGACAATCGCCCACGTCCATGCATTCGCACTCGAACAGTACAGCCTCGATGCGTGACGAGGCGTACAATCTTGGATCAGGCTCGGGAGGGGGATCATCGACGACAGAATCCGGCGCGGGTGCGACGTCAGGCCGCCTACCGCGCATCAAGACCAGTCATGCAGATCAGGACGAGCGCGCACCTCGTAGCGCACCCATCGACGGCCCTCTTCGACCGCCAGAAACGGGTTTCGCGCTGAATGGACCGACCCGATCAAGCTCGTCCCCCGAGCCGTGGCTTTCCGGCCGCTCATCCCAATCTCACTCGCCTACGGACTACCGCCCCAACTTCGCAAGCGGTAACACCGCCGGCCCGTCCGCGCTCGGCCCATCGTACCACCGACCGCCGCAGGCTCCAGGCAATATCCTCATCCCGCCGCGGAGCTCGTCGCAGACGGAGAACTCGCGGCCGATCACGCCAGAATCGGGATCGAGGCACACGCACGAGTCGGACGAGGTTGGATTGACGCCGAGGGGAACGATGGAGATGCCCTCGGGGCCTGTGAGGAAGGGATCGACGAACGGATCGCACGGAACCACGACGCCACGATCCGGGAAGAGGCACGATCCGGCGCACTGTGGACAATGTGGGAATGCCGTACATGGGCAGTTTGTCCGTGCGATGGGGAAGGTGTACCACCTGGACTGTTTCCGGTGCAAGGTGCGTGTGGCCGATTTGTCCTTTCAGGGGTGCGTGCTGACGGGCAGGATTGCAGCAAGGTGGTCGCGCAGAAGTTCTTCCCAGTCGAAGAACCGGAAGGGATGTATCCGTTATGCGAGAGGGATTACTTTGCGAGGCTGGACTTGATATGCGCCAAATGCGACCAGGCGCTGCGGTCAAGCTACATCACAGCGTGTGGTGAGTGATCTGTGCCTCATACGTGATGCTGTGACGCGATTGCGCATTCACTGACAACAGGCAACAAATACCATGTTGAGCATTTCACGTGTTCTGAGTGCGACGTGCTGTTTGGGCCGAATGACTCGTATTACGAGCACGGCTCGAAAGTCTGTGAGTATCCCGCTGTGGTTCAGGTTCGTGGCTAATGCGCAGACTGCCATTACCACTACTCGACCCGGTTCGCTGTAAAATGTGTTGGGTGCGAGACGGCCATTCTGAAGCAGTTTGTGGAGATGAACAGGAATGGCAAGGATGAATGCTGGCATCCGGAATGTTACATGATCTCCAAGGTGAGCATCTCCAGTTTAGACCTCGTTGTCAATGTTCAAGCTCATGGTCAGTTCTGGAACGTCAGATTAGCATCCAAGCACTTCAACACACCCGCCAACTCTGCCGTCTCATCCGCAGTCTCCCTGCTCGACATGACGTCCACAAGCTCGACACCAGCCCTATCGTCCACAGCCTCGTCGGCATCGTCTGCGACGAGTCCAGGGCTCGACACGGAGCTCACGCCGGAACAGCTCAAGGACAAGCAGGACGCGATCGAGACCAAGGTGCAGCAGATATGGCACGTCCTGTCTGGATACGAGGAGAGCTCGGCGGCATTGATCGGGGATATGTTGCGCGCAGTGAACAATCGGCAGTTGCTGGAAATCATTTTGCTGGCGGAGCGGTTCATCCTTTACGTGGAGGTGTTGTTCGCGGTGATCGATGACTTGGAGGCGCAATTCGCTCTCGCCGGTGCCAAGGGTGAGTCGTGCGGTCGGTTGCGTCCCAACTCTTACACCAGGCATGTCACACGCTCGAGAAGCGAAGCACCTGTGCCGCCGGCTCGTCAACCTGTTATCGGCCATGTCGCAGATATCGCCCAACACGCAGGACCTCTTCACGCTCATCACCCAGCTGGCCCACTACCTCAAAATTCTCATTCGAGTCGCCTTAACCGGCGCTATCAAGCTCGAGAGGGATCTGGGCAACACAACGGCGATGGGCAATTGTCTGGCTCGGTTGAACCTCCTAGCGATGGACAATGGCGATCCAACCGTCAAGCATCGAGGCGACCACCCGCACCCTGACCCGAATTCGAAGACCGGACAAAATGCTGTGCCAGTCGTGCCCGGAGACGACGAGCAGTTGAAGCGCAACATTGATTCGTTGACGAGGAGTCCGCAGGGGTTCATCGCCAGCACTCAGTCGATCGCGTATGGGTACCGGTCTCTGGCGGTAAGTACAGCGATGCAGCACAGCTCAAGACGCGCGAGGCTGATCCCAGCCCGAGGTTACCGGCGAATCGACATTGCGCGGATCGCTAGACGACGATTTTGTTCCCCCAGAAGGCTGCGGCTTATGTCGCCAACCGGTCGAAGAGGACTGCATCCGACTAGGCATGTTCAACCGGTGGCACCCCGCCTGCCTCATCTGCATTATATGCGGCGACAAGGCCGGACAGCCCCCACCCGCCCGAGAGGAGATCTCGGACGAAGGGCACAGGGACGAGTCGGTCACTGGACCCAGCGGGACGGTGTCAGCTCTGCGGGTCAGACGACAGCCTCCTCGCGTGGACGAGTTCTTCTACGACGCGGTGCAGACCATCCAGCCGCCGGAAACCATCTACTGCTTGGTACATCGCAACCCGGCGTGCAAGAATGGGTTCAAGACGGTATCGCGGCTGGAGCAGTATGCTTTCTTGCTGCATATCGCTTTGCGGCGGTTATACGTGCATTTCCGGATACATCACGACCTCCCGTCTGGTAAGCTAGCAGATTGAACGCAAGAAGCAAGCTGACGGCAGTGCGCGGTCAGTCGCTTGAGGATCCAGGCTTGTCGAGGAACGACCCGGACGTCAAGCGGGTCAAGAGCGTCACTCTCGATAGGAAGTTGTCGTCCACGGCGCGACTACCGCAACGCTCAACCGTCGTCGAGTCGCCAGCGGGGCGTATGGCGGATGCTAACGGCCAAGTGGTCTCCGCTCGCAATTCGACCTCCGCTCAATCGCCTTCGACACCCACCGCCCCTGGGCCGCCTGTCGTCGACCAGGACGAAGGCCTATCGACCACCGTGGACGTCATCCGCCCGCCTTTCGCGAGAAACAACACGTCGGTCATGATCATCTCGGAGGGATCTCCCGATCCCGAAGAACATCAAGTCGTCGATACCCTGACCGCCACGTCGATCGCGCAAGACGACGATGCGCTCACCTTGGGCGATATTCCCTTGCTCGCGGACCAGACGATGCGGCACCACCCGAAGCCGAAAGATGGGCGTCCGCTGTTCTCCTCGCTGAACTTGCTCCAGAGCTTGATTGTCAAGCACTTTGCGCTGCTGCAGTTGCAGAAGTCGCCGATCGGGCACGTGATCGAGCTGGATGAGGTCTTGGAGCTGCTGGAGAGTAGGAAGAACCAGTGGTGGAACAAGATCTTCAAGGGGAACCAGAAGAAGGACCAGAAGAAGAAGGGTGAGTCGGGATGTGAGTGTCAAGGGTTGAGAAGCTGACGACTAGGCGTGTTCGGCGTACCGATCGAGATCCTGGTGGAGCGGACGGGGTCAGATTCCCAATTTGGCTCCACGAACGATTGTTTGCGCGTGCCCGAGTTCATCGAGGACATTGTGTCGACCATGCGGCAAATGGGTAAGCTTGCTGCTTCTTTGGCCAGGCGATGAGCTGACGCGCAGACATGGCGATCGAGGGTATCTTCCGAAAGAACGGAAACATCAGGAGGCTGCAGCAGATCTCGGATGCGCTCGACAAGGATTCGACGACGGTGAACCTGTCCGAGGAGAACCCGGTTCAGCTTGCGGCGCTGCTCAAGCGGTGGTTGCGGGAGATGCCGGATCCGCTCTTGACTTTCCGCTTGCACAAGCTATTCTGCGCTGCTGCCTGTGAGCTGTCGCCCTTTCCAGCTTTGCACGAGCTCACATCTAGCGTTGCAAAATCGGGAGGAGCGGCAACGATGCCTACACCTGCTTGTCACCCTCCTTCCCCGGAACAATCGCGACACCATGGAAGTCCTGTTCGTCTTCCTCAAGTGGGTCGCGTCGTTCTCGTACAAGGACGAAGAGACCGGCTCGCGGATGGACATGCCCAACCTCGCGACCGTCATCTGTCCGTCGATCCTCTATGCCAAGGGGCCCAACGCCGCGCGTGACGAATCCTTCATCGCTATCCAGGCTGTCCAGGACCTCCTGGAGAACCAGGACGACTATTACCGCGTCCCGAAGGAATTGGCGTTCGTGATCAACGAAGGGATATACAACATCTTTGCGAAGGAGCTCGACCTCCCACCGAAGGAGATCCACCGGCATTGCTCCAAGTACATGCAGGCGCGGATACAGCATGGCGGTTCGGCGGCCGGTACGAGCCAGGGATCTCGGCCGGGAATCCAGCAGCAGCCGTCTGGGATGCGCGATCGACCGAGCGATTCGAGGCTGTCCGTGCATGCCCGCTCAGAGGGGAACCTCGCGGGGGAGCAATACCAGAACGGTCCGGCCAACGGAGGATCCGGACCTGGCGCGGCAGGCGCAGGAGGCGGGACACCCTATCGTCAGAACCAAGGGCGGGAACGAGACCGCGACCCGAACCCCCAGTCTCGGCCCACGAGCTGGGTGCAGCAGTCTCACCCCGGCTCACAGCAGTCGTTGCACCAGCTTGGGTCGGCTAGCGCTACGCCGTGGAGAGGGCAGGGCCCATTCCAAGGTAGTGCGAACGGGTCGAGGAATTCGAGTCGGGGCTCGGCACCCAGTTCTCCGGGTCCAGATGAGGGACGGAGGAGCTTTGTGATGGAGCGGGAGAGGAGCTGGCAGAGCGAGAGGGGCGGACCGGGAGGGAATGACCGGGTGGAGCCGCTCGAGTGGCCGCAGGCTAACCCGGCGGTGAGGCGGCAGTAAGGCGGAGGCGCCGCTCTCAGAAGAGCGCGACTGTATCTCAGAGGGAGTGATAATGGAGAGGGAAACCGCCAAAGCAGAGGCGAGAGGACGCCGTCAAGGGCCGGACGAGGACGATCGATCCATCGGCCAGACATCTACGATCTTCCACAGCAGTTTCTCACGCGCATTCTGATGACACGCACTGGCAACACGGACAATTGATCGGCGGCTGGACGAATATGGACTTTCTCGCCGCCCGACACGCAAATATACCCTCGACGATCGATCACGATGACGGCTGCGCTTGTTCTTGTTGACGATGCCGGCGTGGCGGAGGTATACCCGAGCAGCACAGCTCCGGACCAGGCGTGTAGTGTCCGGCAAAAACGCAATCCGCCAGCGCGGAGGAGGGATCAAAGGCATGGAGAGCTTGGGGGTGGTGACGAGGACGATGATGACGAGTACGAAGCTGCAGTCCTGTATTATCTCTTCGTACGCGCGCTTCGCAGCAATGCAATGCATCGCACGTACCAGTCTGTCAGACACTACACGTCACGCCTCTGTAGTCGCGGGGACCATTGCTAGATGGACATCTGCATGCAAGGTCATATATCGTACAACATGGAAACGACCTATGACGATTGATGGTTGTGCATATGGGCAGATGCCGAGTCCGCTACATCGATTCGCGTTGGGCAAACCAAGGATGGACACCTCTGCGTCGTCGCCTGTTCTCCGCTGAGCAGAAACGTGGGTTCGTGATGTACGCCAACCGACCCCAGAGCGATCGTCTCGGCGCAATGACCCCGCAGGCCGTTTCGATCGCCTGCCGGCTGGCTGACCCCCGCCAGCTGATGGTGCCGGATCCGCGGTGCTTGTTGGCGAGAACGGCTGCGCGCGGAACCGGTCCTCTGAGATAGCCTTGCTGTCCCCTTTCGGACCCACGCGGGGTGTCTCGTCGAACGCTCACGCTGCGTCGCACCCGATAGCCCGCCTACGGCCCATCGTCAAAGCTCACAGCGGCGATCAACCACACCTCCCTCTCACCCGTGCCCGCCTGGTCGTCCACCCAGCCCATACCCTCACGCATGACGCAGTCCTCCAGTGCTTGCGTGGCACGCACATCCGTCCACCCCGTCAAGCGCTTGACCACGCCCGTCGACAACCTCCCGCGCGTCGTGGCCGCAAGGTTGAGCAGTGCCGACTGGTCCGTGTCCAGCTCGCGGGGCACGCTCCGAACATAAGTCGTCGGGCCCACCTTGAGGATCGTGTACCCCGCATGCAAGGGTTTGAGGAGCTCGATGGCGCGCAGGATGTCGTTCTCGCCCACGGCTCCCACCCCGCCCTTGCCGGTGCCTCCTCCACGCATGCGCTCGACCCGAGCCCGGAGCTCTCCAAGCTCAATCATCCCCCCATTGCTCCCCCGGGTGGATATGCACACGTCCACGACCTGCACGCTGATCTCGTACACCGTCTCCCCGAGACCGAGCTTCTCCGTCCATACACCCCCGAACCCTCCGCGGACGGACCCCGCGAGCGGATCCACCCCGATCGCGGCGCACATCTTCTGGAACTGGTGTCGGAATGCCGGGTCGGAGCGGATGTCTTCTCGGTGCGCTATCGCGAATGCGGTCAAGGAGTCGCGAAACTGCGATAGCGACGACTGGAGCGAGGTGAGCTGAGAGGTTGATATGGTCGAGGAGAGGGCAGCGAATGAGGTGCTCTGGGTGGTGTGCCGCGAGAGGGCGGAGATACCGGTTTGGCGGCGCATGACGGCGGAGCAGGGTACCTATACAGTATATGTGCCACAGAAAGTCCGGTATGCGGGGCGGTTGAGTGGTGAGAAGCTCGAGCTGGCGACCAATGCCGATGTTCGTTGATTGATAGCAAGAGTCGTCTGTCCCCGGAGGCGCCACACCGTCGCCGTGTATGAGATGCCCGATGTCGGTTCACCGGAGCACCAATTGCTGATCTGCGCGTGGTGTCTGTCGCCGTTCTCAGGTATCACAGACTGTCTATGACGGGATGGGGATCGACAGAGCAATCACAAGCAGGCGCCCGACCTGGGGAGGATGTCATGACGCGATACTTCGTCACGTGACTGCGTCGAACACAAGGTCGAGATATCGATGAGCCCGAAATCCACAGATCGATGACGGCGGTCGTGTACGGGTAGAGATATCCCTTCCTGCAACCTGATCCGCCGGCTCAACTTCACTCTTAGCTGTTCAGTTGCAACGCAAACAACGGAACGATGAGTCTTCGAGCTGGACTAAACGCTACTTGCCGGATACACCGGACGCTCGGCACCGGCTCGAGCACCTTGGCGCGGTCACAACGATGGCTGTCGGGTGAGCCGTCGGTCCCGGCAGACGTCTCGGAGCAACTTCGCCAACTCATGCGCAACGTGCCTCAGGTGGGTGCAACAGTCTCTCCATACCCCCATCTTCCTAAAAGAATCCCGTACTGAGCTTGTGCTCATCACAGCCGGTCGCTATTGCCATCACCTCCCAGCCCGAGTCTCCTTCCGCCTACCACGGCGCGACCCTCTCGTCGTTTACGTCCCTCACTCTTCACCCGTACCCGCTCGTGGCTTTCTCTGTCCGGCTCCCGAGTCGGTTGGCAGACTACCTCCGCCCCGCCTCGACCGCCGCACCGACCACCACTACCACCGAATCGGGAAGCAGGGACCCCACTATCGACGACGTCACTCCCACTCTGACGCCCGACCCGCTCGCTGCACCCAGCCCACCGGGCCTCGCGGGCGGCAAGAAGCTCAACATCTCCCTCCTGTCGACTTCGCACGAGCCCATCGCGCTCAACCTGAGCCGGCCGGGGGCGGACCACTCCCCCATCTTCTCCTCTGCCCCATTCGTCCTGCCAACCATACAGCCGTCCACACCCAACGCGACGTTTTCGGGATCGTCCAACAGCAACAAGATCGAGGCGACGGCGTCGCTGCCAATCTTGCCGGATGCTATCGGAAACCTCAGCTGCGAGGTGGTCACTTCGACGGTGCTCAAGGATATCTGCCCCTCCGTGGCGGACGAGGAGAAGATCGACTTTGACGATGAGGTGGAAGGAGCCGGGCTGTTCGACGTCCCGCCTACGTCAGCACAGGCTGCGCCGGAGGGCACGGGTTCGTCCAAGACTCCTTCGGCCGGCGGGGGAGTGCACGGGAGCGAGCTGTTTATCTGTCGAGTGTTGAGCGTCGAGGGCGGGTCGGGCAAGGACTCGCCGCTGTTGTATTTGAAGCAAAAGTACACGACGGCTCAGGTGTAAGGGTGTACTGGGGAAGAGCCAAGTGCGGGATCGGGGCTGAGCACCGGACCCCTCCGATGTCACACAAGAGGCTTAAGTCAATCAAAACATCTCGACGCAGACTGGAGGTTGTTGCAAAGGCGAACAAAGCCAACAGAGACCAATGGGCATCTCAGAAGACATGTATGCATTCCTGATCGGGGCTTGTGTCTGCCCATAGTGTACAAATGACAGAGAAATACAACGTGTATGCGTATATGTGCCGAGATCGTGATGTGTAGTCGTCGAAGCGCGTATGCCTGGCCCCGATGCTCAGCCCTGTGTATCGCTGGCTCGCGCCCTGCCATTCGCAGTCGATCCATCACTTCCACTTGCCATCCAACACCTCGACCAGCTGTCCCGTCTCCAGCTTCCAAAACATCCACGCGCACGTGAGGAGCAACAGAGTTCCGACTTTCCATCCGACCTCTCGGGCAATATCGCTCCAGTCCCAGCGCCTCCCAAACGTGAAGCTCTCCCACCACCCGGCCCCGGCCGGAGGGAGTGGCGGCGATCTCGCTCTCGGCGTTGTGTCCACCGCACCCCGACCCGCGACGATGACGTTACTCGTCACCCACATCTGTATCGTGCGGGACCATCCTGTCGTGACGCCAATAACGATCCAGGCAAGCAGCGGTCTCTCGGCGCCAAGGAACCGGAGGGTGAGGTACGTCGCGGGCCAGCAGAGGCACTGCAGAGAGAGCAGGCGGGTGAGCGTGGAGGGGAGGGAATAGTATGAGCGCCATCGGTGCGCGAGGCCCGTGGTGAGCTGGAAGCAGAAGTGGGCGGTGCACATGGCCTGCAAAGTCAGCTCTGGTTCCGCCGGTTGTGGACGAGCATGACTCACCCAGGCCATGGCGAGCACCATGTCGCCCCTTGCTACCCGGCGAATTGGCCCTTCCAGCGCCGGACCTCCCGCCACAAGCCGTTCCAGCGCTTCTCTGGACCAGTCCACGCCCCATGGCCACGACTCCATGTACAGCTCCCCGCTCACGAACGCCAGGAGCATCACCGCCATGCCCCATAAGCTCGGTATGACCGCCAGAGCCCTTAGCCAGAACAGGTTCGACTGCTGCAACCTCCGCTCGAGCATGACCGGTAAGGGCTCCTCCTTGGGCGTCGGCGGCGTGTCCGGTCCAAATGACAATCCCAAACCCCCTCTGGTCCGCTCCAAAGCTTGCCTCTGCTTCGTCCGTCGCTTGGGCGAGAAGGTCAATGATCCAGACGAAGGCGAGTCGGTCTTTCCATCCCAATCGTCATCCGCATCCTCGCTCCCGCCCAATCCTCCACTGAAACTCCTCCCGAAGCGCGGGCTTGAGCCCTCCGATGAGGACGACAGCACGGGCGTCATGGGCGAGATCAATGCCGGGCTCATCCGAGGCGATGGGCTTTTCCGCATTCCGCTCAAAGACGTGTGCGAACTGGACCGTGCCTCCCCCACGGGCGCCGGGGCCATGCTGAGCGGTACAAACCGACTCGGCGGTGTCTTCCTACGGGCCTCTTTCGCTTTTCGCTCCTCCGCCGCTGCCTGTTCCTTCGCCACACCACCCGCCCATCCTTCCAGCCGGGAGCGCAGTGCCGTTAAGTCGGGTTGAGAGTGTGACTGCTTATTTTTCATCGCCGGGCGACCGGGAACGAACGTCGAGTCCGAGTCGAACCCCTCCGCTCCCTCCGTCTCAGAGCCGGAGGCAGATGACGCTGAGCTGCCGATGAATTTGCCTGGACGCGCGCCGACCCGTATTCGCGCAGCGGGATTGAGCAGGGGTGGAAGGGCGGTCGTTGCTGCGCGAGATCGGAGGTGTTGAGGGACGGACTGGGTCGGCAGAGGCTGAGATATATGTCGCTGATATATCTGTCCCGCGCTAAAGCTTGCGGACGCACCTGCCAGGGCTGGCTGCCCGGCGTAACCAGCTTGTCGCTGGGAAGCCGGCAGCGCTGGGGCTTTGGACGACTCGGCATGAGGTTCTGGCGCAGAATCGAGGTGTATCGGTGCGATCTTGGACAGAGGTGTCAAGCCGGCGGGATGTGCGCGTCCAGCTGGACTGGTCGGAGCCGACTTTGTTCGCTCGACGGGAGCTGGCGGGACGGATTGGCTCTTGTTTCCGGTGGACGCGCCTGGTGCAACATGTATCGTTCTCGAACGCGCGACCGATACCGGAAGCGTGGGCCGGCTAGGTGCGGAGGTGGACAGACCGACAGGCGCGAATGATGTGAAGGAAGTGTGGCCGCGGGGCGACGTCGGCGTGGAGATGTGGTGGGCAGCTTGGCGAGGAGAAGCGGGTATGGCGGACATGCTACCCCTCGGCGTGGATGATGATCGTCAAGGTGTGGATGGAAGTATCAGATGATCATGACCGAACACAGACGAGATGGCGCGGATCGTGTCCTGGGATGTTATTATACAGCTAGGGATGTATCAGACAGTCAAGAGAGATGGGTATGGCCCGGTGAGGAAAGAGGCTCGTGCGTGCATCTCACAGCTGTTTGAACACTCGGTTAAACCGGTCAAATGACCACGTGCAACCCGCGAGATCTCGCGCGCCTATCCTGGTTCACACCCGCCCGCACCTCGGTGGCGACACATCTCGCAGGACATATCCCCTAGGACAAAGGCCCGCGAAGCTTGCGGTGTACGCGCTTGAGAGGGCGAGCCGGCTGGAGACATGAGCGGTGGTCTGAGGAGATGTCGGGACCAAGATATCGGTGGCGTACTCTGGTAGCGACCGTGGCGTGATGGAAGGGAAACGGGGGTATGGCTGTGTACGGCCTGCTCCAGTCCGCCATGCAGCAGCAGACATCGGTTCCTCCCCGCTATCGAGTCTTCTCGGTGGCCCCAGGCCGGAGATGTGGTAACGATTGCGGGCTGTGTGCACTCACCGTTTGGGAAGTGACAAAGCGCAGATCGACCTATGAAGGGCCAGCGATCCCACGGGGCTTCCCCCTCTCACAAGCAAATGCAGGAATCGGGCGACAACGAGATCAATGTGCGGCTAGCATTCCTTCAGTCTCAGCCTCCACACATGCTGGGTTCGTAAACAGCAAGTATGGAAAGGCTGCGGAGGGCCAGCTTACGGACACGATGATCCTTCCCACCGGACGACACCCGACCCCGAACCTTCCCACTGTCCACCCTTGTCGTCCTCTTCGCCGCCATTGCTACCGACCTCACCCGAGACATACTCAGCTTGTCCCGCATCTCTTGCATCACCCACGACCTCGATGCAACCGGCCCAATGAATCGCCTCCGAAGCCCGGCTTGTCGGCTAAGACCGAGTTGACGCAATCATCGCGCGCTCGTTTCCCGAATCCGCCGTACGTCGGACCTGCTATCTTTCCGGTCTGATGCGTGCCCTCGATCGTGCAAAATAAGGCTGCGAGCTCGGACGATGTATCTGTACTTTTCCTCCACCAGTCGACTTGTGCTTATAGCTTTCAACGACAATGACCACCAGGGACAGCAAGATCGCGATCGTGGGGGCTGGTATGTGGTCTCGTCGTCGTCTTACCCACCCCAGCATCGTCTTCCTTGGGCCAGTCAAGCGCCCTCTCCCCCTGGCGGGCCCTCAGGTCCTCGTCCTGATCATACACGTCGGGGACACATCTCACGCCCAGGCGTCTTCGGCCTCTCTACCGCCTTGCACCTGAAGAAGCAAGGCTACAGAGACGTCACCGTATTCGACTACCAGCCGTACCACCAGAACGCATACAACCCGGCGGACGGGTGCGACAGCGCCAGCTCAGATGTGAACAAGATCTACCGGTGCTCATAGTATGTCCTCGTCCCTCGTGTTCAGCGTATGCTCACCACAGCGGCACCGAGACCGAGTACCAAGACCTGGCGTTTTCTGGTCGGCCGATCTGGCAAGAATGGAACGAGCAGATCCGGAACACCCCAGCGCACCTCCTGCCTACAGGTCTCACGCCATCGGACGAGGTGTTCGTGCCGTGCGGCTTCCTGCGGATGGGTAACGGACCCGAGCTGTCGGCGTACGACAAGGAATGCCTCGTCGAGCTGGAGAAGGCGGGGCTGCGGCACCATCAACACGTCCTGGTGCGTAGACGGGGTCTGCTCCAGGATAGGTGGCTTATGGCAGAAAGACAAGGCGGACATGAACTTCCTGAGCATCAAGGAGAAGGCGGACCCAAAGTCCAACTGGACGTTGAAAGCCTCGACACTGGACCACGCCGAGGGAGGAAGGCTTAACGGGTTCTTCGATACCTCTGCGGGCTTCACATACGCCGACAAAGCATGTACGTGGGCACGCCACCTGGCCGAGAAGGCCGGGGTGAAGTTCGTGCTGGGACACGAGGTCGGGAAGCTGGAAGAGTTGATCGTGGAGCAGCAGGGCGGGAAGAAGAAGGTCAAGGGGTTGAAGACGGCGGATGGGAAGAAGCACTTGGCGGATGTTGTCGTCATTGCCGGTACGTTTGTCGTCAAGGGACCATACAGATCCGGTCGGAGAACGGAAGCTGACCTCAGGCGGAGGATGGACGCCGGGAATCATCCCCGAGGTTGCTGGCAGGCTGGAGGCTACCGCGGGAAGCGTCATTACTATTCAGCTGCCGAAAGACCGACAGGATCTGTGGGACCGTTTCTCGCCGGAGAAATTCCCTGTGTGGGCGTATGGTCTGACGGGGCACAATTCGCCCGAGTTTGGAGGGTAAGTGCAGCCTGTGGGGTCAAGAAGCTGCTGAAGGTCAGATTCTACGGGTTCCCGAGGACCAAGGACGGTAAACTGAAGCTTGGCTGTGAGTCGAACCTGTGTTTTTAACATATATGACGAAGCCGACTTGCAGACCGAGGCAGAAAGTGGACAAACTACCAAACCAATCCCAAGACTGGCCAGTGAGTCGAGCTCAAAGACGATGGTGGTCTGGACTGACAGAAGGCGCATTTCCACGCCGAGGACCAAATACACCGCGGACAAAGCGGTCAACCTTCCCAAAAAGGCCATCACCAACATCAAGACCATCCTGGCCGAACTCTTCCCCGAGCTCACTGCGAGTCTTTCCACTGTCGCGCGAGTCCCACAGCTGACGGCAGGAGCTCGGTATAACAGACACGCGGATGTGCTGGTACACGGACTCGCTCGACAACTCGTTCATCATCGACTACGTCCCGGGGTACGACGACACGCTGTTCGTCGCCAGCGGCGGAAGCGGGCACGGCTTCAAGTTCCTGCCCGTGCTGGGCAAGCACGTCGTCAACGCGCTCGAAAAGCGGCCGGACCAATTCACGCCCATTTGGAAGTGGCGGTCGCCGCAGCCCGGGGCGCACATCAACGGGCTGGAAGAGGGCGAGATGTCGGGGCGGAATCTCGCGTCGCTCGAGATCGCAAAGGAGAGCGATTGGGTCTGGGCCGAGGGGGACAGGATCAAGCTTGGGAAAGTCAAGGACGCCTCGAAGGGGGTCGAGAAGGTCAGTGGGGCCGAGGAGAAACGGCGTATCAATCGCGAGGCCCGGTTGTAGGTCTAGATATGTACTGCATGCATTCGGCTCCATGGTGTACGGACACGGCGCAAAGGCCTACGACTTGGCGCTCTGATGCGAGGGCTGTACGGCCCCATTGTAGAGCCATTTGCCGAGTGTGAGAATATCGTACACCCGCTTGCCGGTCGCCTTCTCGACCGCAGCGGAGAAAGGGGGCATGTTCGTGCACTCCAGCACGACGACTTTGACGTCGGGATGGTCGGCCAGGAGCGCTCGGGCGGCTCCGACAACTTCTTTCTCCATACCGTCATGGTCATCTGCCGTCAGCCGCAGAGCGATGGACCGTAATCGGTCGGGGTCGAAGACGTTGGAGCTGGACGTTGCGCTCACATGGTATCCGCTCGGCCAGGACAGCTTTGAAAATCCCGTCCTCGCCCTCTGGAAGCCCGTACACCGGGGTATCGGGGTGAGCTCCCACGCTCTCGAGGTGCTTCTTCGTCTGCCGTCAGGCCATGATTCGATCCCATCAAGACGCCTTTGCTTACCAGAGACGACTTCTTGAATGTGACGACGCCGACCGAGCCCGCGGACTTGGCGCCCGGGAAGAAGCTGTTTTGCAGCCATGCGACCTGGATGAGACTGCTCGTCCCGATCCACGGCAGCCGGTCGACAAGGTACGGGTGCATCGTCGCGAGCTGCGATCAGCCCGGCCTGTCCCCATTCCTATCACTTTCCGCCTGCCCTCGGGCCGCACGCCCGCTGGCAGGTCGGACGGCACTCACAAAGCCGCAGGAGGTCACGAACGCAACGCACCCCTCCTCCCTGATCAACCGCTCCCCCTCGCGCACGAACGCATCGACCAGCTCAGTGCCCCACGTTCCACCCACGACGGTTGCGCTGTCCGCTTCCTCCACCACGCGGATCACAACGGGTATGTCGCCCCATGAAGCGGCGTTTCCGACATCTCCGGGCGGGCGCGGGAATGTCGTCTTGAGCTGCAGGACGCCGAGCTTCGGCACGCGGGCGGGGATCTCTGTGATTGACATGACGGTGGTTGAGGGGAATGACACTCAAGCCTCGCCTTCTAAATGAGTCGTCTTGGTCTGCACGACCCAGTCCCATATCGCCGAGGCAATGTATATTTGTACGAATCACCGATGAGAGGCGATAACGCGATGTCGGAGATGGGCGAAATCGCTTCGCTCTCGCCCGATGCACCTCTTCCCCGTACTCCGAAGCCAGGCGTCTCGCCCTCGGCCCTTCCCCGCGCGGTTGAGGGTCTTGTTGACCCGTATGCGTATCACTTTTCTCTTGCCTGAATCAAGCACTCAAGAGTTAGGGGAGCTCGATAGAGGCATAGATGCAAGGAGGAATGGGTCGAGTTGCGCACAAAGCTATCATCAACCAGCCTGGACAAAGCATTGCATTCCTGCGTTCTCGGTGCATTTCTAGCTTATAATTGTTGAGACACAACGTTGGCCCCGCCTCGCCTTTTCATTGCTCTAGCCCCTGTGTCTGGCGAGGACCTCCGCGCTCCAGCTCGCAACCCGAGCTCTCTCCCGCGCAATCCACAAACTATATCTTGTCCTCCGGGATACCAGCGAGCTCATCGTATCCCAGCGCCAAGTTCAAGTTCTGTCATCAGCTCGTCCCCACCTGCTCACCCAATCGTCACTCACCTGCATGCACTGCGTCGCAGCGCCCTTGAGCAAGTTGTCAAGAGCACCCACAACGACCACCCTCTTGAGGCCGCTGTGCACCTGCACACCGCCCATTCGCCATCCGTGTTTGCCCTCGGCGACCGTCACGTCCGGTACGGCCTTGTCGACGATACACAGCCGCTCGGAGCCGTACTTCTCGGCGTACAGGTCCTGGATCTCGCTAGCCCGGAACGACTTGTTGAGGGGGGCGTTGAGGACCGAGATGATGCCGGAGAACCAGGGAGCGACGTTGGGGATGAAAGACAGGGAGAAGCCGGATGAGGCGTCGGGGAGGAGGGAGGAGAGGTGGTTGCCTGATTCGCGCTCGTGGATGTGGTCCGTCAAGCTGTATGGGCGGATACCGCCTTTCAAGTCGGACGGGCCCTGCACGTAAGCTCCGGACACAGCCCGCAGTATCAGAGGGCTCACGATCTTCGGGACAGTCTTTGGTCGGCCCTCGGCGTCCTTCTCGCCTGACTTGGTACCAGCACCAGAATAACCTGAGATACCGAAAATAGACGGCGGCTGCGAGAGGTCGAGGTGCGGCATAAGGGGAGCAAGAAGGAGCTGGTTGTTGGTAGCGTAACAACCGGGGTTAGAGATCCTCGTCGACTGCTTCGTCTTCTCTCGGCCGTACAATTCTGACGTCAGCTTGACATGCACACAAGGCACAGATTGCAGCTCACCGGGAAGACCATACGTCCAATCCTTCTCGAAACGGTAGTCCGCGCTCAGGTCCACAATCACACCCTTGCCCGCGGCCTGGTCAATCGCATCGACAAAAGGCTTGCACACGCCGTTCGGCAAAGCCATGACCCACGCATCCACCTCGCCATCCTGCTCCATCCGCTTCACATCCTCGACCGACAAGTTCGAGTACTTGACCTCGCTCTTCGTGTACTCCTTGAGCGGCAGGCCTGCAAGCTCCCTCGAGCTCACGTGCGTGAGATCAAGGTGCGGGTGCGCATTCAGCAGCGCCACAAGGTTCTGTCCCGTGTATCCCCTCGCTCCGATCAACGCAACTCTCTTTCGTGGAACATTCTCGTTCGTCGCCGCAGTGGCGTAGCCCCTCCTTTGTTCCACTTTAGAGGAGAGGCGAAGCCGAAAAGAAGGGTTAGCAGCGGTAGAGTACGCTCGGGCGCCGGCCGGGGCAGTGGCAGACTCGAGTCGGTGGGGAGGGGTGGACGGGCCGACGGGGAGGAAGACTCGCTCGATTCGACCGGTCGACTCGAAGCCCTCAATGATCTTCTCGACCTCCTTGACGTTCGGAACGCCGTACCAGAACAGGCTCCGTCCTGCTCGGGTGAACGATCCGTCCGCTCGCTCAAAGTGCCACGCGCGGTTCTCGTCGTCGGCCTTGGCGGTCCAGAAGAGTCGCTTGTGGTCCTTCTTGATCGAGTCGAAGACGTTGTCGACAATCTTGTTAAGGATGCCGTTCTTCGAGGGGAGGAACTTGGTCATGACCGCAGGCTCGCCCTCGGGGTGGGAAACAACAGCAACAACGTCAAACGGCTCATCGCCGTAGATGGTGTGCGGCGACGCCTTGAAGTCGGAGAAGATCTCAGCGACTGACTTCTTGCCCGAGGTGACATCCGGGTCCCGCTCGGTGAAGACCTGTCGAAGCTGGGTCGAGCCGACGGCGTCGATCGAGTTTTGCTTGTACAGCTTGTGGCCTCGCTGGATGAGGGTTCCGGCTCCAGCGTCGGTGAAGAGCTCCTTCTGCAGCATGTCGGTGGAGATGATGGCAACGGAGGAGGTTCGGGGAAGAGTGTCGAGCAGCTCCTTGATCTCTCGGATCTTCAGCTTGGTGCCGAACTTGACCCATGACTCCTTCATGAGCGAGTCGTACTCCTCGTCGAGGTTGATCGTCGAGATCTTCTTGCCGGTGACACCGTGGAAAAGACCACCCTTCTCGTTGAGGTAGACAATCTTCATCGGCTGATCATAAGCGCCGCCTTGTCAACTGAGTATATCACTCACCTCGAGAACCTTGGCGAGCTCTCCGGCAGCGACATCGGCGTTGACGTTCAAGATCTGTCCCTCGGCGTTCTCAGCGAGCGAGGTCAGGATCGGAAGGCATCCAGCCTTGATCGCAGCCTCGATAGGCGCCTTGTCAACTCGAGTGATCTTTCCGACGAGTCCGTACTTGGACTTGTCGAGGTACTCGGCCGTGAAGACACCGGTGGGGATGGGTCGCGCGCGTGTGCCGAGCTTCTCAAGAGCGGCCGTGAGCTTCAAGTTCTCCTGCAGGAACACTCGCTGATATTAGTTTGCACTCGGATGGGTCACGCGACGAGGCTTACTCGGGCGATCTGGAGCGTCTTGGCGTCGGTGATTCGGATACCGTCCTCGTAGTCTGGGGTGACACCCTCAGCCTCGAGGTACTCGTTGCTGAAGTGAGCTCGCGATAAACGTGATAACGCGGGAAAGCTTACAGCTGAGGACCGGCACCATGCAGGACGATGGGGTACAGACCGAGACGGTGCAAGAAGGAGAGCGACAGTGCCAAGTCATCGAGCTCGTTGGTGAGGATAGCACCGCCGATCCTGCATGTCAGTGCCGTCGGCGACGATGTCGTGATGCCACTCACTTGAGAACGGCGAACTTGGCCTCCGGGAGAACTCCGCCCGAAGCGCCCTTGGAGGACGACGTGAAGATTCGGAGGTATCGCTCGACCTCGTGCCTCGAGCCGAGCGAGTAGAGCAGACGGACGATGGTGTCCTGCGCGTCAGCCTCATCCATGCCCACGACGATGTGACTGACCCTGTCCATGCCGCTCGCGCTCGAGACGGAGCTGGCGAGACCCCGCTTTCTGATCTCGCTGCCGACCTTGTTCACATCGAGTTCAAGTACGACATTGGACTGCTTGACCGAGTTGACGGGCGCAGTCGGGGCGGTAAACGCTCGAGCGGGTCGCACGGAGCGAAGGATGGATGCTGGGCGGGGGAGGGAGGGGATTCGTTTGATCATGTTGTATAGAGTGAGAGAGGGGGAGATGGAGCAAGGTATATAGCACCAATCAGTACTGGGCGGACCTGCACCAACTGGCGAGTCGGAAGCAAAGTCAGACTCAAAGATAACAGCAACCGAGCAGCAACCATGACACGTCATTGCAGCCAAAAGAGCGGAATCAATCGTATCATTCCGGGTCATCTCCTGATTCAACGCGCGCGCCTGACTTTGGAGCAGTGGCGTAAACAACGGACCACTTCACTGCATCCCCCACCTCTTGACAGCAGCATCGTCATGTCGGAGAACCACGATCCAGCTGCGGTGAGCAGTCCGTCGGGATGTCGCTCTCAGAGCTGACGATGCAGCCCGTGGCATCCCGTCTGCCAGTTCCCGCCTCACGGTCCGCCATACCCCTATCTACCAACATCAATGCCAACAAACGCAAAGTCCCTTCGTCACCCGCTCTGCCCGTCGCAAAACGACAGGCATCCGGATCATCGCTACCTGACAGTACGGCGAGGAAGCCCTCTGGCGGATTCATGCCCTCGTCAACTAGAAACGCCTCTGCCTCTCGCCCCGCAGCCGCAGGACCCGCCGCTGTCGCCTTGCGAAGCAGTACAAGAACGGCTAGTCTGGGAAGTACCAGTTCGAGCTCGACCAGCTCGTCACGCACGATGAGAACCACCGGAACTGCGCCCACTCGGCCTAATGCCAGCGTAGCCCGAGCAGCAACGAGCAGGACAGGTCTTGCTGCTTCCACCACGGCTAGGTCAAGGCCGCCAACATCAAGTGTGGCTGCCGGGACGAGGAGTGCTGGAACCTTGGGCAAGAGCGTAGGCCTGGGCAGGGGAGCACCGTCAAGCATGGCCCCAGGAAGGGGTGTCAGTCCTGGCGTGGGAATGAGCGCAATCGGCTCGGGCTTGGCGAGCGCTGCTCGAGTGAAGGTGAGTTGTCACATTCATACATTGGGAGACGGCTCACGCGCAGACCCAAGACGGCCGGATAGAAAACATGGAGAACAAGTTGGGTCAGCTCATGGACATGTTGAAGCAGGAGTAAGTGGTCATCGATGAAACAGGTCTGACAGCTGACAGCAGGCAATCTAAGAGTGCGATTGCTTTGCCCCCTTCTTAGACTCCAAGCTGATCACAGTCTCTTCTCAACAAATGTCGCAAGAGGATCTGCGCAAGCTCCTATCAGAAGTACAGGATACGGAGAGAGATAAGCGGCGCGAGCTCTCGAGCGCATCGGAGGAGCTGGCGGCTATGGGTGCCAGACATATGCGCGAGCTGGAGGATTTGGAAGCACAGCTTAGGAAGCGGGATAGGGAGAAGAGGGGGTTGGAGGAGGAGTTGCGTGAAAGTCGGGAAGAGCTGTCGAGGGACAGGGAAACGATACGCGAGCTTCGAGTGAGTCGCTCTAGCCGCTCTCTGCTGGCATTCGCGCCCGGACCGTCAGGGGCTCGGCTTACCTCAGCGTGCCATGGCGGAGCAGTCAACGCAACACCTCACTATCAACGCGCAACTCGCCGCCTCCCAAGCTCAACAGTCGGCACTACAAGCCGAAGTAGAGCGGGCCACGCTTCACGTCAGCTCAATGAAAGCAGAGCTCGAGGTTGGCAAGTGTGCAGCGAAGGAAGCGGAAGAACGGGCAGAAGCGAGAGCAGCGGCAGCTGAGGCCGAGGCGGATAGGCGTGTCGCCGAGATCGAGGAGGAGCTCAGAACCGCGGAGACTATACGTCGCAAGCTGCACAACCAGGTTCAAGAGCTAAAGGGTGCGCCTCGCGTCGTGATACATTTGAGGGTGACTGACATCAGGCAACATCCGTGTCTTTGCTCGAATACGGCCAGCCTTAGGTGCGTGAAGAAGGTATGACAAGCCGCAAGCTAACGGCAGCCCATGAATCATCGGATCCCGACGCGCTTGCGGACATTGGCTTCAGCGATGAAAGGACTGATCAAGAGACGGGTCAGAGTCAACTGGTGGTGAAAAGTCGGTCCGAGTCTGCAACAGGCCGAGAACGAGAACAGATCAACAACTTCACTTTTGACAAGGTCAGCTGGCTCTGCGTCGCAGTCGATACGAAGCTGATGCCTAGGTGTTCCAGCCCACTATCGGCCAAGCTGGAGTTTTCGAGGAGATCTCGATGCTGGCGCAGAGCGTGTTGGACGGCTACAATGTGAGCACCATCTTCGGTGTATCAGTGCTGTGGCTAATGACAGGTCTGCATTTTTGCGTACGGCCAGACAGGTTCCGGAAAGTCATGGACGATGGAAGGAGGCCAGGTGAGCTTAGATCTTCCGTGGGACTTCCGCACAGCTGAGCAGTAGTCGAACGATACCCAGGGCATGATTCCCCGTGCGATCGATATGATCTTCACCGTCTCGAAGCAGCTGCAGGATCGAGGGTGGAAGTACCAGATGGAAGGCCAGTTCCTCGAGGTGTATAACGAAGTTGTCAGCTTTGTTCGGGATGTACGACTTCCGCTGAGCTGACGGCAGATCAACGATCTGCTCGGCAACGGTCAATTCGATGCCAAGAAGCACGAAATCAAGACAGACAAGGACGGGCGCATGTCGGTGACTGATGTCGTCAACAGTAAGCTGACTTGCCCCTCCCGGGTTGTAAACTGACGCGCAGTCCCCCTCAGCAGTCCCCACCAGGTCTCGACGCTCCTCGAGAAGGCGCGATCACGTCGGGCGGTCGCCGCAACGCTCATGAACGAACGTTCGTCGCGTTCACACTCCGTTTTCACGCTCAAAGTCAGGGGTGCAAACCCCTTGACCCAGGAGAGCTGCGAAGCCATGCTGAACTTGGGTGGGTTGAGTCTACCTTCGAGCTAAACGCCCGTCAGCTGACGCTCAGTCGATCTGGCAGGAAGCGAGCGCCTCGACTCGTCGGGTGCAGGTACGAACAAAGACCGGTTGAAGGAAACCATCCACATCAACAAGTCCCTCTCGGCTCTTGCGGACGTGATCGGCGCTTTGGGAACCGGTCAATCCGGCGGGCATGTGCCGTACCGGAACTCGACTCTCACGAAGCTACTGCAGACGAGTCTTTCCGGTGAGCTGGCGAGTCTTTCCCTCTTGCAGAAGCTGACGGCAGGATCGAGCAAGACGCTTATGATGTGCAATATCTCGCCGTTGCAGGCTCACCTGGGGGAGACGCTGTGCAGTTTACGCTTTGCGACGAAAGTGCACGGGACGGTTGTGGGCAAGGCGCAGAAGAACGCCAAGTAGACGATCGAAGTGCGAAGGTGCAAGTTTGCCTCGACCTATGTGCGAGGTGGCTCCTGGCGCAATGGGCAGGAGTGAGGGTAAAGCCCGCTGGACATTTACGCTTTTCTTGGATTTCATGTGTGATACAGTATTGCAGCTGATGTATTGCTCTACGACCAAACGCCTAGGGAGCACTCAGTATTTGGGACCGCTTGCTGATATGGTGCAGCCAATCGCCAGGGGTATTGACGAGGCCTACCATCTGTGCACAATCGGAATCTGTGCGAGAGGGCGCAGGCGATCGGTGCTTCAGAGGCTTCCGTCGACGCACTACAATTATGTACGCCTTGCAGTTGCATTTGTCCGTCGTAACAGGCCAGCTCGCGCCGGCAATGTTCGTGTGAGCCGCGGCACACTCGGAAAAAGCAACGAAGCTGACGTTCAGGTGGAGCAACGCCCTGAATCTAAAGCTTCTCCAGCTAATCCACGATAACCCCCTCTGGAAAAGCACGATATCGTACCACTACAATGAGGAAGACTACCTCATGATCACTCGCCAGCTCTGTATCTCCTTTCTAGGAAGCAACCGATCCTTGGTTCGCGAGATGGAAGCGAAGGGATGGATCGTGAAACGCGGTATGAGGATCGACGAGACCAAGGCGTGGAAGCGGGAGAAGAGCAACGTCGTCTCAGGACGTCTTGATCTGTGAGCTTCCCTACCCGGGGACTTGGTCAGCTCATTGGAGGTTGCGGGCCTGGATGGAAGATGGGTACTACGAGGAGAAGGGGTTCGAGCCCGGCTGGACATCTTGGGAAGACGTGCCGAGGTGGCGGCGAAGTGAGCTTCGTTGCCCAGGTGTCGGAAGCCAGCTCACGCTCAGAGGATCTAGAAGCAGCTTGCCCGTACTATTTCCTCCTCCGAGATCTCTGGTCGCCGAGATATCGCCGTCCTGGGACCTTGCCCGCCGAGTACCTTCCCGGATCGGCGGCCCGCGCTATCCCCGACGGGCGGAACTGCTCGGGGGAAGCTGCACAAAATAGCCATGAAAGCTTAACTGACGCTTACTACGATGTTTCAGCCCTCCAGCGTAAGCTCAAGCTGACCTGCCCCGACCCGAACGAAGATATGCCGCCGCCATCGCAGAATAAGGTCCGCGCCGACCGTCAATCGTCGTCCACCCCGCCGCCGCCGTCTAAACGCCACAAACCCTTTGACTCATCGTACGTCCCGCTCCACCTTCCCTCGAGCTTCTTCGATGGTCCGCACGCGAAGCCGGGCTTCGAGTATCACGACCCGATTGACGCGCGTCGGGTGACAGAGCTTTTCGAAGGCGCCCGGGCGATTGTCCCCAAGCTGAATCGCTTCTGGAAGGAGAGTGAGAAGTTTGTTTTGGATCCTAAGCTCGCGGATGAGCGGGTCATGCGTCATACGAATCTTAGGTGCTTTGCTGCGGCATATAGGCATCCTGTCCGGCCTAACGAGTGAGATGGAGAGTCGTTGGGGAGACCGAAGCTGACAGTAGGGCTCCGGGGAAGGGCCTGAAGGGGTACTATATCCTCGTTCCGCCGACAGAAAAGCCGTACAGCAAGAGGGACAAGGAGCGGAAACTCGATCTGTCGGGGCTCATCGCCATCTTCGAGAATCATGGCGCGCGAGTGACCGTCGCTCCCGATTTTGACCTTATACTGAGGATTCCAGGTTGTTCTTTGAGTCAGAGACCGAGTTCAACATGGTCAAATGCAAACACTACAAGCTTCGCCTCGCTGTCGACTCGCTCATTGTTCCCGAACGTCCGATCCGAAACGACCCCGATACCTCCGACGAGAACGGTAAGGACGTCTTTGACGCCTCTACATTGACGCTCATGCGATTCCTCGATTTTAAGCATCACCGTCTCGACCTGGTCGACGGATCCGACCTGGCAAGGTGCTTCGAGATCAAGCTGGCGGAAAAGCGTCTCGGCACTGCACGGGACTTTGCAGCCCTGGAAGAGGATGTTTGGTGGGAGTTCTGGGCGGGTGAGGGGGAGCATTGGGATATATATGCCCGTGATCTGGCCGAGCATGTTTGAGCCAGTAAACTAGACACGCAGACCGACCTGATCAACGAGGAAACGGAAGGAGGGTGTGTAATCGTGCGACGATTCACCAGCCTAGGTGGAAGCCGCCTGTTTGTAGACACGAGTGCGAAACGACACAACGAGACGAACCCTCATCATGACAAGGAGATAAATACAATGAGAGAAAGCGGTACTCGACGTATCGAGGGGATGTCTATAAGACAAGTCACCGCAACACTCCCCGTTTGTCAGTTTGTATTCTGTCCTAGAGCTCTCCCTGCCATCGGGCATATGCCGGAGTCTGTATCATGAGCTTCGAATGCGCTTCGGAGGCGAGGTGTCCTTCGTAGATTTTCAGCATCTCCTCCCAATGAACCATTGTGAGCTCGTGGACAGCATCCCAGCTGGACACGCTTCGTGTTCATCCTCCTTCAACCCCCTCGTTCAGACCGTCCTGAGCGTCGCTTCGCGCCTGTACGACTACGATCGATCTGTGAGCGTCCACCGAGTGGGGCGGTAGTTGTTTCGTAGTAGACAAGACTGCTTCCCGCGTCACGGCCTCCGATCAACTTTCAGTTGTCTGATATATACTACATCGGCGCTCTGACAAGGGTTGAACTTCCCTTTTGCAACCGCAGACTTGCTCGCCACCTCTGTTTCATGATTCGAACCAGTACTCTAGCAAAATTGCCACGGTGGACAACACCTCGGAGCCTTGAGAGACCGAGACACAGCATTGAGCTCACGAAAGGATTTCGCCCGTTCCTCTGTCCTGAATATGCACATGTCGGAGCCGCAGTGAGCCTGCCATCATGAAAGCGGCGCTGGTCGGGTTTGAAGTTTGGCCCGTCCGCGGTCAAACACACTCGCTAATCTCCCAAGAGTCTACATGGCTCATCCATCCAAGTCGAATCTCGCATCCAGGGCTCTGCTGCACGGCTCGTCTCGGAACCGAGAAATCAACAATGACGCTCCGGTTTGCCTGTCTTCTGACGGAAAGTCAACTATGGCGCCATGTAGTTCGGTCAATAGCGCACGCATCCATGGCAACCAGCCTGGCTCGAAAACGAGAACCCTGAGAACGATTTCGAAATGGCTGCACCGTTCGAATCCCCGTCGGGTCTTGTGCTCCCCGTACAGCAGACTCTACAGCTCAGTGGCTGATTTGTCCTCGACATAAGTCCAAATTGGTCGACTACACGATGCTGTGCACCGCATTTCCACTCTGGTGGATGCCCGTCCGGTTCACTTTCCACCCCGCCGCCGATGCCTAGATACATGCAGAGAGGGCTATATCCAGGCGTACCGATATTTGGAGGCTCCACCGCGTTGGTACACTTCCTAATGAGGGGAGAAACCTTCGTCTTGAACGGACTCTGAGCATGTTGCAGTCTATTGAACCGAATGCTTCGCGACGTGGCAGATTTCGTGCGGGCGACGTCTTTGGGGGGAAGAGGGTCCGAGCGGGCGGTTCGTGCCAAGCAACCTGACGCCCGTGCAGCGAACAACTCATGTATTTCTCCCGGTCATGCTTGTTACACTGTTGTTCCCCTTCGAGCTGTGAAGCAGAAGACCCCGCGCTTACGTCTCATCTTAGGATCCGACATGATTAGGTCAGATGTGCGCCACTCACCCCTGATCCGCCACTCACTTCAGGTGGACCCCACAGCTGACCCGTACAATGCTCAAGATCGTCCAGTCACATCCTGAGTGGATTCTCCCGCTGTTTGCGCCTGGACGCCTGCGCCTCTCAAACTCTCTCCCTGCCGAAGAGTCCGTCGCGGGCATCACCCGCGACATATGCCTCCAACTGTTCCGACGCGATTCGAGGTGGCTTAACGCTGAGGCTCGGAAAGGAACCCTGGTGCCTTCGAAGCACGGCTTGATCCAGACCGTAAGATGGCAGACGCAGAACAACAATCCTGTGCGACGACGGATCAGACTGTGACTGTCCTCGCAAATGCACCAGCCGACAGGAAAGCTACTCTGACTTGCTGATGGACAGACTCAGACATGCTTTCGTGAACGGCGATTTCGTGAAGCGAGGGTTCAAACCACGGTGGAACAGGTGGACCCATATTCCCAGGCGATTCCGGTGTGAGCTAAAGATATTCTAGCGAGTGGGACAGCTGAGGATCTAGCGACATTGCGACGGTCCTATCCGTTTTACTTTACCTTGCGCGATCTTGTCAACACAGCGGAGAGGCTGCACAAACAGAAGTTGGCCGTGGAGGCAGAGGCAGCCGCGGCGGACGCTCTGGCACCCGGACTGGTCTTCGGAGTGGGCGAAGGAGTCGAGTCTAGCCAAGAGCTGACGACCGGGATAGCACTTGTGGCTCCGAGTCAAAGGTGGTCGGATGGAGTGATCATCAGAAGACCCTCGGTCGAGTTGGATGATCTATACCAACCGGAACTGCTGGAACCGACGGTGGAGGGCGACAGGGCATTCTTTGCGTCTTTCAATAGGACCTAGCTAGGAGTCATGTATTTGGTGACACATCATTGGGGGCCAAAGACGGAGGTGGGGCTGGTGAAGTCCGCGAAAGCCTTCAGTCCGCTATTTTTCCGTGTGTGCATACATACGGTAATCAGACTATATACCTCTTGAGGAAGTCAGGCGGGTCACACCCCGGGCGTTGAAAAGTAGGTCCCTTCTTCCAAGTCCGCCAACAGCCCCTTCTGCTGGACCTCCCATCCAGTCAGTTTCTTAGTCAATTCGTTCGATCCGACAAGATACGTTCCGAACGCCATCCCAATAAAGCCATACAAGCCCATGGCCTCTTGCTTCGTGACCTGCTTGACTTCCACGCCGACCTTTCGCGCGATGACCTCAGCGATGTTCTTCGTGTTGCACGCTGGATCCTCCGACCCATGCAGAACCGTCCCTCCCGGCAGATCCTTCTCGATCGCGAGCCTAAAGAGCTCGGCGGCGTCATCTCGGTGGACGGGCGACCAGAACGCGTTTTCGTCCACGTACATCGCGAACCCGTTCTTTCGTGCGCCATCGATCAAGGTGGGGATGAAGGCATAGTCCCCATCGCCATGTACACTCGGTCCGAGTCGGATGGTTATACCCCGGACACCATCGCCCGCGGCTTTCTTGAAGAGCTCCTCGGCACCCGTACGCGGCCCGGGACCCTTCTCGTCCGTTTCCAGCAGGATCGTGTTGGGCTTACCGCCTGGAAGCCCGTTCGCAGCGACAATGGGCTTGTTCGTACCCCGTACACCGTCAACCAGTGCCTGTAGCGCCTCCCGGTCCTCCCTGGCCGCGGCAGGGAAGTCGTAAGACGGAGAAAGGAAGTCGTGGTGGAAGGCGGTGTGGATGACCGCGTCGCAGTCCTCGGCCGCCTTCGTGAGGAGTGCGAGGTCGGTCAGGTTGCCTATCAGAGGGGAAGCACCGAATACTTTGACCTTGCTGGCGGACGTCGGCGAACGAGCGAGCGCGACGACGGTGTGGCCGTGGGCGAGGAGGGTGCGGGTGACGGCTGAGCCGAGGAAGCCGGTGGCGCCAGTAACGAAGACCTTCATGATGGGATTTACGTGATGGTGAGGTAACCGAGGGTGTAGTCTGTAGAAGGGGCCAGTGTGCAGGGAATGCAGTGATATGTCGGAGAATAGAGAAGAGCTGATGTAGAATCCGCTAAAGCTCGAAAACAAGACCGCCTTTATAGCATCTGCCACCACTCTGCCACACTTCGCCGAAGAGGCATGACCGAAGATGACCCACATGGTGTCCTTTCGGGGCCCCGTCTGGCGCATGCGTCTGTCAATCAGATAACAGCCCGAGGTGATTACTCAGGCGGATCTGGTGCGGCATGTCGTCACTATGTCCTCGGCACTGAGCGAGGTCGAGCCTGCGGGCATGCCAACTGCTGATCGAGCCCGAGGCAGACGAGGTGGACTATATGGTGGGAAGACGTCCTCGGCCGAGGTCGAGACGGGATCAAATGCACGTTCAACTCCACGAAGCAGTCGACAAAGTGACATGACACACCCTTTCCTGCGTGACGAGACAACAAAGAGCTGCTGTAGCCAGCCGAAGCTGTATGTGGGTACGGATGCATTCAAAAGGTCCAGCATTCAAGGAAAGAGCAAGTAAATAAGCGAAATCAAAAAGGTGGTTAAAGGTTGTTGCTGTTGTTGTCTGCCGCGAAACGAAATCGAGGAGAGCTTGTTGAGAAGTCGTACAGATGCGATAACGGTGAACACAAGTCATTTCGGGTCATGCGTACACTAGCGCGAAGCTAGCGGGGCGCGGTTTCTCTGGCGGAATTGTCGAACTGCTTCGTCCTTAGATCGAGCTGACTCGGAGCTGGCCAAGCGGTCGACCCATTCCGGGCACAGGCGGTGGGGCCATGCCGACACCAACTCCTTGCCATGCTCCAGGCTGGATGGCCGGAGCGAATTGGCCGAATGCACCGGGAACGGGTCCACCAACTCCGGGCTGCCCGAGGTGACCAAGGTACGTCGGCATGATCCTTCGCCTTGTTCTCGCCTTCCTTTGGCCTGGCTGGCCGGTAGGTCCGGTGGCCGAGCCGAGCGCGCGAGATGCGAGTGAGACGGAGGGGGACCTCGACCGGTCGTAGCTTGATCGCATGGACATGGCCGATGCGGGTCGAGGAGCTCCACCGCCGCCGAGCTTAACACCTCCGCCCATCACCGTGACGTTTCCGCCATCGTATGGGGTGACCGTGGGAGTCGCAGAGATGGCAGTGTTTGGGGCAGTGGAATTCTCACGAGGCGTAGCTGGAGACGGAGTGCGTCCGCGCTGAGGTCCGGTCGGAGTGGGCGATTTCCCGGAATGGTCCGAAGTGAACGGATCAGTGGATGGCGGTCGTGATTGGGGAGTGAGGAGATGAGCGCCGGATTGCGAGGAGCCATTCGACGACATGGAGCCAGATCCTTTATGGCCATTGCGCACCGATGCGACACTCGTCGCATTCGTGCTTGCACGCGAGTGACCTTCGTCCGCGTGCGATGCGGCGGACTCGTCGCCAGACGACGCGTCCGATTGGCTGGGCGAAGCAGAGCGGGAGATCGAGGCCGCGGGGAGGAGAGGTGAAGCAGCTCGGGGCTGGTTGGGCACGGTCGCGTCATCGCCTTGCGTCGCGGGTGTGGGCGGGATGGCGAACACCGCCGGCAGGGCAACAGGCGCCCGGATGGGGATGGCGTAAGATGGGCGAGCGGGAGTGGTATTACTGGCGGATACCGTATCGGTAGACTGGGTGGTGGGAGGGGTGGGCTTGGGCGACGCCGCCGACTGCCAGATGATCTGATAGTTCTCTGCTTTGTCAGCGGCGCGTCGAGCTTTGTTCAGACCTCGCGACTCACCTCTGACCAATCGGACCGGATCGTATCCTACATCCTCCCACTCCCATCCGCCGTACCTCCAGACAACGGTTCCCGGATCGCACCAAGCCTCCCATTCATCGCCTCTGGTCCGTCCTTCCAGGTCCAGATCGGTCTTCCTCGCCAGAGCGTTGACCCAGACCTTCTGCGGGATGCCGACCTCGTCCGCAGCTTCCCTCAAAAGTTTCGGAAGGCCGAGCTCACGGTTGCAAATGAGCGACCGCGATCCGGACCCATGCTGAGGATGGGAAACGTCCCATGTAAGCGCGTAGACCTCGCTGAGGGACGATGTAAGGCGGAGGCGGAGGGCCGAGATATCCTTGGGCGAGTAGAGCTTTGTGAGCGGCTGGACGAGGTGTTGGATGAGGTTGGCGACGGCCGTGGGGAGGGTGAGGTCGATGTCGAGGGTGGACAGGCTGGGGTTTGAGCGGTGTGTAAGCGCGGGAGAGTGGCGTGGGGATAGCTCGAGCGTGATCGTGGTGCCGTTTCCGGTCTGATCGGCCGACGCTGCCGTCGAGCCATCGGGTGGTGGACGTGGGTTGAGCATGGCGGGGAGTTTAGCGCTTGAAGGTGATGTCCATTGAGGGAAAGCGGGGATGTTGGATAAGGACTAGAGCGAGACTGATTTTCCGGCTGGGGGGACAAACAAGAGACGTAAGGGGATGTGGGATTTGTGTGGGGAATTATGGACTGAGCATGTGGTCGAGTGGGTTCAGAGAGAAGGGCCTGGGGGGTGGGAGAAGGCAAGTAGGGCGATGGTGGGTGAGGCAGCACTGAGCGAGTCAAGGTGGATGGTCGTCGGTGGGGTGAGACTCGAAGGAGACGGCGAGACTGGCACCCCCCCGATGCACTCGCACACTCCAGTCCTTTCCAAACAACCCAAATAAATTGCCCCTTTCGGAAACATCCCACATCCCGACCCTTTTAGTGGCGGATGCATCTATCTACACATCCCCCTGCATACGGTTCCTCGCGCCATGCATGCATCAAGCTGCGATCGACAGAGGCTCAGCTTGTCGAGCACAGATATGACACTAATGTGGCCTATGAGCAGAGGGATCGTATATACAATGTCTTGACAGAATATCGTCAGAGGTCGTCGCTGCTTCGTAGATCGATATCGTCACCTCCCCCGCTTCACTCATCCACCTCCATCTTCACTCCCCCCGTTTCCACCTTGACCTCCTCGATCCTATCTTCCTGAACGACCCGCGCAAGATCGAGCAGCCCAGCGACATTGTACATCAATGCCTCCGTCCTGTACGCTCGACCCATCCGGTCCGCAAGCAAGATCGCTAAGAGGTGCTTGCACTGGCAGTCAGCTAGGCCTGCGAGGGACAATGCCAGCTCACGAAGATGTTCCGCTCGCTGCTTAGCGAATTGTATGCGAACCCCGTACATGGGCAGTACACCCCTTGCAAGCTGTTCATTGCACGCTCTACATATCCCAGCTGCACGCGCTCCCTTGCCTTCCCGTCGACTGTAACCTTGGCTTGCTCCGCCGGGCTGTCCGCGTGGGGCTCGTCAGCGACCCGATCCTCTATTTCGCCCATCCGTGCGGCTGGGATGAGGGCGGACTCGTCACGACCCTGTGCGCTGGGGGCAGATGCCGATGCCGCTGGCTTTGGAGGCGGCAGTGCCAGGTGGATCGTATAGGGTGCACCGGAGGACGAGCCTACCTACAGGAGTCAGCTCCACGGGCGGACCATGTCAAGCGTGTTGTACCTGCCAGATCTGCCGTTTAGTTGGGAAAGTGACGTGGAGAACTGGCTTCAGCTGTGATGCGGGGTGGACTCGACAACTCACCCTCACGGCGATCTACAAGCTGGAGCGCGGACATCAGCATAGGTCCGAATACCATTTGAAGGCGTAGAAGGACCGCTTCATCAGCTGCATCGCATGTCAGCTCGGCACAGTGGGCAGAGCGGACTCGCTCACGGGTTTCTGAGGGCGAGGAAGGAAGCTGCTGGATGAGAGTCAGGGCGAGGCGAACGAAGTCGCCTGAGATTGTATCGCTCATCATGCTCTGGTCCTCTCCTCTGTATTCGAATCGAGATGACGGGATGCTGGTGCCGCCGCGAGCTCTCGCATGTTTGAGGGCAAGATGATCGTGGCCGACGTCACTTTCAAGCGTCGGTCGCTATGAGTTGAACCCGGCGATGTCCGACGTTCCTTTGGCCGTCGGACGATGTCGAACCGGTGACGCCCTCGTGTTCGACTCACTCATCCACCATAAACTGTCGCCTGTCGATACCTCACTGCGCGAATCGTCTTGTCTACTTTGATCGATCACGGCTTCACCGGTAAAAGAAACGTTTTCTTGGTTTGCAAAGCGTCCGGCTCCACCCAGGCAACACCGCAGCCACCAAACCCTCGGGTCGGCATCGTAGTCTGAGACCGCTTGTGACGTGTGTACAGGAGATCGCCAGGTAGCATGAACAGGGTCAGCTTGCCGTCTCTAGTAACCGCTGGGCTGACCACCAGATATTCGGTACAGGCAAGGCGAAGCCCAAACCAAGCCTGACCGACGCAATCACCTCGGTACGCAGTTCGCACGCCCGTCGGCATGATCATGCTGATAACGTCAGACGGATACGCGTATCGGCTCGGTTGAAGTCAAGATCAAGAAGCTCGATGCCGAGCTAGGAGCGTTCAAATCGCAGATGGCCAAGTTGAGGGATGGGCCTGGCAAGGTGCGTGCCCCTTCCGCCTTCGCAGATACTACCGGTCGTCCCTGGCGCGTACAAGCGAAGACGAGCGCTAACGGCCAGAATGCGATCCAGCAGCGGGCTCTGCGAACATTGAAGCAGAAGAGGATGTATGAGAACCAGTTGATGCAGCTGCAGCAGCAGACGTGGAACATGGAGCAGGCGGCGATGACGACCGAGAACCTGAAGAACACGGTAAGTGATTTGATCTGGATGCTCAATGGATGCCAGCAATCGGGTTTACAAATGGGTTATGGCTGACTCTCAGATGGCCACAGTGGACGCTATGAAGGTCGCCAACAAGGAGATGAAGAAGCAGTACAAGGGTATCGACATCGACAAGATTGAGGTGCGCTCCTTCATGCCCAATCGGCCATAGCTCACGCGCAGAGCATCCACTATGACATGGAGGACTTGATCGAGCAGGCGAATGAGATCCAAGAGAGCCTGGGAAGGAGCTATGGTGTTCCGGATGAAGTGGACGAGGCGGATTTGCAGGCGGGTACGTCGACTCGGCTCGCAGGGCAGCAGCATGAACTGACAACCAGAGCTTGATGCGCTTGGACTCGAGGATGAAGCGATCGGAGAGGGCGAGACACCGAGCTATCTCCAAGATGCCACGGCTCTGCCAGACTTCATCGACGCCGCTCCATTGGAGGATCCCCAGGTACGTGTCGCGTGTTGCCGTTGCGAGCGTCCCGCTGACGTGCAGCAGTTGAACCAGCCGACGGCCGAGGTCGCCCGCTAGAGGAATCATGATACCGCTTTGAGGAAACGGGGGAGTGTACGATACGAGGATGGTCATAGAGGTCGCTTGACGAGCTTCAAGTGGATTGCGATGGCAACACCGGAGGCTTCAGGGTCGCTCATTGGAGGTGGGTTGTATTATATCATAGCCTTTTCATAGGCATCATGGAAGGTCTATTCTAGGAGGGAGTTGTCCTCAAAGCTCTGTCTTCTGGCCGCACGCATATGGCGTCCTCCACACTCTCTGGAAGCACTCTGTTTATCGGCCACTCAAGCAGCCTGAGAATCGAGCAGGCTGCGCATAAGCCGGATATGACGAGGTCGAGCAAGGACATACACCTGCCGAGTCGCCCATGAGGTGACAGTAGGCGCTTGTGGCGATCGATGGCGGTCGAGCCCATCGCGGCCGCGAGACGGACCCTGTCGACCTTGTCTTGCCGAGCCGAGGCGGAGGTGAAGGCGGCAGGCAGAAGCCGAACAAGCATTGCACAAGAGTGCCCTTCAGAACTTCAACTGTCGCGTGTCCACGCCCTTCATAGGCCCCTCAATCCCCTGCACCACACCCCCATGTATCTCCGCACCGTTCGCGCCAGCATACCCATTCTCCCCATCCTGACCGTCCTTGTTCGAGGCGGTCGTAAGCCGCGGTCGGGCGCCCAGGGAAGAGCAGAGGAGACGGTATCGCGCTCGAATGGATGAGAGAAGCGACGGAAGGTCCATCTCAACTGTCGCAGCGGTCTCCGTGCCCTGGTGGAGAGTCGCAGACTCGTCCAGCTCCATACCGCCATCGAGGTCGGTCGATGGAGTGATGGTCGTAGTGGCGGAGTCGGAGGGGTTCGACGAGGGGAACTTGGAGATGAGGTCAAGGAGGATCTTCGCGTGGTTCAGCGCACTGCGATGAGCACCCTGCCATGCACATTGCAGATGCGTCAGGGCAAGAGAAACAGATGAGGCAATCCGAGAGGCGACTCACCGGGATTCTTTGCCCCGTCCACCCTCGACGACGCCTTTACGGCTCAGCATGCCAAGGTAAAAGCCCGCCCAACCCTCGTAGAACCCGACTTCCTCCCATATCTCCCACCCTTTCTCTCGTCCCAGCTCACGACCCTCGAACAGACCGTGTAGACGGCCGTGGTCGTATCCGGATTGCCATCCTTCGGCGTAGAACCTGTCGCGGTTAGCGCTGACGCGGCTGATGGCAACAAAAGCAGCATGCAGACACCTACCTGGACTCGACATTCGTAAGCTCGTCGAAGACGTCTTCCGCGCCATGTGTGCCGTTCGCAGTCGTCATGATGTCGCCTTTCCTTTTTTGGTACGTGGGATGTCTAGTGTTCGACCCGGTCGCTTGATACTGAGCACGGCCACCCGATGAGCAGACTGCTGAGGCTGGAATAAAGGTATGCGGGCAAGCAAGAATCAACTGCGAAAGTCAAAACAGCATTTGCTCATCCGGTCACGTGCACACTGTTTCAGGTTATCCGTCCTCGGCAGAGATCTAGAACGCTCATAGTTCTGAAGCGCCACCGATCACGTTGAAGCCAGATCATGAACATGCATCAAGGAATATGGACAGTCATAAGGTCGTAGCATCGTAAGAGCATGAGGGGACATGATAGGGTGGTGGTGAGATCGATAAGCGGTACAAGCCGTGGAGCGACGACGGAAGGCGTCAGATCGCCAAGCATATCACCGCAGCTCGTGCTCCTCAACCTCGACCACTATGCTGTGTATCCCCTCCCGCGGCCTGATCGCCAGCCTCGAGGACCTTGGGACCAGCGCCAGGTCCGTGCTGCGCGGCCTTCCACGCCTTCCTGCACCCCCCGCAGTGGTGCATCTCGCAATACACCGCCTGCTTGAAGATGCGCTTACGGTTCGACTCCGCGCATGCTGCTGAGAGTACGGCTGGAATAGAAGGTGGGTGAGGGCAGGGGACGATGGCATAGGGATCGTGCCTCGCCATGGCGGGAGTAGAGGGGTGTTGGCTGGAGAAGATGTAGCCTTTGCATGTGGGGGCCGGGACGGCCATGGTGTCAGTTGGAGTGGCGAGCTAAGGGGTGGTCCAGGCGAGGTGATGCGTGACGAAGGTGAGACCAGCGTACTGCGACACGAAGCGTCTGTGATTCGGGGTATGGTGTGGGCGAAGGGTCGTGAGATGGAGCAGAAAGCTTAGGCAACGGGTCGAGGTTTATAACCCGCGATCGGGCCGCCATGGAAAGCGAGCGAAAAATCTCGTCAAAGGATCGGCATTTGCGCAATGCGACACGTATCGAAAACTCGTTACGCCTGGGCCCTTGTCTGGCTAGACAGGTTGTTTGGTTCACAAAGGTTCCGCTGCCTCGCTGGCGGATGCGACTGCGTGGCTATCGAAAGGGGTTTCGACTCTGTTGGCATCGCTGTAGGTCGCGCCGCGTAGGTCGCGCTCGAGAGCCTCTAGTGCAGAGCGCAGGGGTTGGTGAGTCCGTCCGAGGCTCATGATGAATGAGGTCACTGTCGGCCGATCCTAGCGGCCAATGGCACGCTGCCCAGTGAGACCGGGACCGGAGGCGGGCCGGGATCCAACTCGGCACTCACGTCAGATGACTGCGAGCCCTGACCCAGCCTCTCGTGCAGTGGCCTCCTTCGTCGTGCGTTCACCTGTGCCTCCGGGCTTCCGTGTTTGACCAGAGTACTGTCCTGCTCATTCTGATATCGTGGCTCAGCTTCCGAGATCTCCCGAGCCCGTCTTTCCGCGAGTAGGTCCAACAGACCTGCGTAATCGATCTTCTTGGCCGCTACGAGCCCTTCCGGATACGCCGCGCTCTTGGATTCCATGACGACGAAGCGGTTCCCCTGCAAGGATGAGCCTCCGGTGTACAGCCTCGCGCGGTCTAGGGGTAAGACACAAGCCCCAAGGCGGGTGAGAGGGGCGTCGATTGTGTCGTGGATTAGGGTGGAGAGACCGGACGTGGTGATCTCGACGTGGCGGAGACAGGTGCTCCCTTTGCGAGCCAGTTCGGCTGCTTGGTGCTGCAGATCAATGATTTGCGCTATAATGTGCCCTGGTAATATGTCCGAGGGCAAGGTATGGGTGAGAGATGGTCGAGGCGCCAGAGTATGTCCCGGGGATGGGCGCGCAGCCGTCCGAGACGAGCTGGACCGCGCAGCGTCGTTTGCAGAGGAGCTCGAGACCGCAGATCGTCCCACAATCTTCGATGTCATTCGTTCAGCTAGCGAAGGCCTTGGCGATCCGGATTGTTGTGTCGGCAACGCAGACCGAGCGGTTGCAGCGGCCGCGACTCCATTATGGGCCGAGCTTGATGAGATGCGAGCCATGAGAGGCGGCACTTCGGCATTGGAGCCAGTCGTTCGCAGAGGTTCTGTAGGTCGATGGCCGGACATCCTCGCCATCAGCGAGGGCGCAGCGGTCCCACGCGTATCCAGGTCGATCGACGAGTCCGAAGAGCTCGCTCGCACAGTGAACGCCGGTTCCGGCTGAGAGACCCACTGCACATCGTCGGTGGTACTAGTGGTCACTGCGGGCCGGCGCTTCATCCTGACCCGCTTGCGCAACCGCAAATGCTCCTTTAGCTCCTCCTCGCGTGTTGACAGCGAGTCGCTGATGGGCGAGGCTGTCGCACCACGGCTTTCGAGACCGGGCCGCGGAGGTAGCGGATGCGTCAAGATCGGCACGGTTGTTTGACCAGTAGCTGTACGGGCGGTGTGAGTGAACGCAGAACAGGGCTCGACCGGGGAAGACGATCTGCGTGCAGTGTTCACCGGGTGAACATGCACCTGATTGGGTGAAGTGCGGGGCTCGGAGAAGTCGGACGGCTCCGAGCAGGGCGGCAAGCCGGGCGGCGTCACCGGCCTGCGGCGCTCGGTCGGGGAGGACAGGGGCGGAGGTGTCCCGGGCGGAGTTGCTGGGCGAGAGGGCTGCCCGGAGCCAGTACACAGAGAGCGGTCAAAGTCAGGCTCCGGCGAGTCGTGGTAAGATCCAGTCGGGTCGGAATCATGGTTCACCCATTCGGGGGACGAGGGTAGAGGCGGCGTGAGGGGACGACCGCGAAGCGCCGCTGGAGGCTCGTGATGTGAGGCCATATCGTCGGTGTGGTCGCCAAAGTCTTCGTCTTCCGAGGGTAAGGGCGGGGTAGATGGTCGACGAGGTCTTTCGGGGGCAACGTAGCACTTGTCTGCCGTTCTCGACGAAGTAGCATCTGGCGAAGCCGCGATACCGTCTGTGATTGCGGCGTTCGGATTGGTCGACGTAGTCGAACTGGCCGTTATGGAATAGGTGGATGGATCGAGATCAGGATCGACACCGGGAGAGTTGGAGGCCGTTGGCGTGGTGCTTATAAAGCCCTGCTCCACTTTCATGTCCATCGCGGAGGTTGCTCGAGCTTGAGCCTGGGACTCCCCTGCCACGACACCGGCGCGACCGGTATGATCAAGTATCTCGTCCACCGTGTCGCTGATGATCTCGGCGATACCGCCGTCATCTACGTGGAGAATGTCATCTTCCACTATGATCCCCTCTGCAAGGGACGTGCCCCGGACATCGAACTGTAGAACCGGAACATCCACAGCCGGTCCACTCGGCATAGCAAAGCTGAGCATTGAGTGAGGTATGCTCATCCCGGGATGGTCGTCATCCAGATTTGCGACACTCGACCCCCCTGCCCTGCCCCTGACATCACCCAAGGTCCTCTTTCGGGGCGATCCACGCTCTAAAGGCGAGGCTTTGCGAGAGGTGCGTTTGCGCTTGAGGAAGGAATCCGGATCGCGTGAACCGAGGAAGCGGAGGCCGTCATCACCATTTTCAGAGTCGTCAGTGCTGGAAGATCCGGCCATGTCGATGACCTCCTGCTGACGGCGAGCTAGGGCCCTTGCGCGTCGCTCATCTCGGCGCTTTTGGGCGGTGAGGCGAGGTGTTGGATCAACCGGCGGAGGGGAGGGCGAGCGAATGTCGATGGCTGAATGCCAGGATTCGTTGCTGTCGCTGTCGCTGTCAATCTCGATGGCGTGGCTCAGATCTGCCCCAGGACCAGGGAGCGTCGAAGACGTGTGAAATAACTGACGAGCCGGTGTGACACGTGAATGGCTGTCGCCGCGCAAAGCGCAGATTGATGCTCGGTCGCCGGACGTTTTGGAGGAAGTCGCGGAAGTCGCTTTATCGGGCGACATTGCGGATTTGACTCTCCGCGACATGGATCGAGAGGGATTGTGGATGATATGAAGAAGTACACAGGACAGGGAAAGGAGGGAGATGGAGAGGCAAGGAGGCGCTAGCACGGCCTCCTTCCCCCGCGCTACGATATGTCTGAAGAGGGGCGGGCCCGAGATCAAGTTCGCCGAGCACAGGATGAGGTTCCTGAAGCGGGGCTGACGCGCTTTTTGTTCTTCTCCATCAGCAAGAGGCATCATCGATCAAGGCCTTGCCGGCGCCCATTGCTTACTGGAAGCGATGTAGAACCTGATAGCAATGAGGAATCGCTGATGGACGATGAATAATGAACGAGAGGGTGCAATCGGAGGTACTGGGGTCCTGACCGTCGCACTGATCGGTCGCTCGGTCCCCTGGCCTTCGGCGCAACTTCACAACAGGCATACACGTGCGCTCTTGATGAGGCATCATTTAACTGGCATGGGCTTACTGACACCACTAGCGCAAGACCAGAGAGTCGCTGGGGTGGGAACAAGATGCGGCCACGGCGTAAGGGGTATTCTGAAACGCAGCAGCGTGCGCAAGGACGACTCGGTCCCGCGTTCGCCCCCGTCTTGACCCCTGGCAGCGCACCAAGTCAGTGCTGTTTGTACATTTACACTTTGGCAGACACAACCCTCTCGGCATAATGGGGAAACGGTGAGTCGGACAGCACGCGTCACAGTGCGGTCTTGCGACTCGCCGGATCTGACGGCAGAGTTCCGCCAGATGACACAACCGAGATCCTCCAGCTCATTCTCAACGACCCTGCGCTGTGGGACGCACTGTTCCCTCGCGACAGCTTCCTTGGTCCCAAGACCCGCAACAAAGACCGCATGCCACACTGGCGGGCTACGCAGTCCCTCACGATTTCGGTTTACAGCAAGAAGCAGGGATGGTCCGAAGAATATCGAGATGCCGGCTTGGTCGAGGTGCAGGCGGATGGCAAGGTGGTGCCGACGGAGCGGTGGAATGGGGAATATGGCGATCCTGTAAGATACCACCTTGGAACGTAAGCGATAACTGTCTACACGGCATGAAGCTGGCGGGGCCGGTGCTCATGTTAGGCTGAAAGGCTGGATGAAGAAGGGCAAGTTCCTGAAGGAATTCAACGTTGATCCCGGCTGGACAACATGGGAAGAGATGCCACAGGCAACCAAAGGTGAGTGAGAGAGGGTCAATGGGTGCTCCGCAGCTTACGCGCAGCTCGCATCCGTGCAGAGTACCCATTCTACCTGCTTCTACACAAGCTGTGGTCTACGCCTGCCCCTGCCGAGCGCCCGACTGACTCTCCCATGAAGAAACGAAAGTCGGACGCACTCCGCAACGAGGGGCGTGCGCGAGAGCCAGGCAACATCGAAGAGGAGGCTCTGGAGACAAACAGCAAGAAGCTACGGCGGGCTCAAATGCCGAACACCCCTGTACTCCAGATGGTTTATGCGCCTCATCACCTTGCCGGGCCGACGGAAACCGCTTTGGAAGAGGAGACGGACGATCTGGCGTGTAACTCGGAGCAAAACCTGGTCACGGCTCGAGCTTCTGTACGCGGCAAGAGATCCATTTCGGAGATTCGCACTGACGCGCGGCGATGCGAGGAGGAGGAGAAGGAGGAAGGAATCACAATCACACGTGGAGCATGTGCTGCCCGATCGACTGCAGCGACACCGCAGCACGATGCCGAAGATACAGAACTCGACGGCGACAGCGCCCCGTCGTCCGAGGTCGATGATGACGCCTCAATCACGGATGCGGACGAGGTTCCATCATCCCCAGGTGCTTCTACGGAACTCTCGGACTCCGACACCGAAGATGGCGAGTCAGAGGCTGCTACATCCGACGCGGAAGAATCTTCGGCACAGTCGGAAGACGAGGAAATTGGTGACAACGCGATTGCTCGAAATCACCTGTCAGCAAACGGGAATTCCAAGCTCCTTCACAAGCTGGTCAATTCAGGCCATCCGCAAAGGTTGCCAGCAAGGGCGGAGGTTGACGAGATCCTAGATGATCTTCGGCCCTCATGGAACGTCCCGAAGTATTTCACTGACGCGGTGCGGGAAGCAGTCGACCACAAAACCATCTCAAGAAAGTCCGCGATCGCGGTGACCACATTACGCCTTTTGATTGGAGTCTACACGCGACTTGTCTCCCAGAAACGGTGGGCGGATGGTCGTTTCGACGGGAATCTAATTCTTAGATACCGGGCTGACGCCTTGAACGGCGTGCGCGTCCAGCTCACCGACATCTCAAGGGCAGCTACTCGCACTGGTTGGATCGCTCGTGTCGTGCACGTCGTGCAAGCATGCGGAGGGTGCGTTGCCGGCTTCGCGTCTGCAGATGACTGATCTTGTAGCGTCGTGTGCGGGCCAGGCTCTTTGGGCGGCGGGGAAAAGGGATGCCGACGGATCGTCGTGGGGCTACGATCCCCCATCGACCCGGAGCATGTAACCCCAATGACAGATCCGGGTTCAGGACGCCCGGCGACCAAGCTTACCGCCTTATCGCTAGTACGATTCATCGACAGCTGCCACTTTACGGATACCGACGATGACACAGCTCAAAAGCGCAGGTATTCGGCAGGTCGGAGCCCGGGCCCGCTGCCATGGGCACTGGATCAGGAGGAATGGTTCCTCTTTCACCGAAGCCGACTCCAGCCGGGGCTCCCCGGTGTGATCTGGCAACGAGCTCGGATCAGGCTGCTCTTGGAAGCGCTCAACCATGACATGGACCACAGGTACGCACTTCTTTGTGGATTCTTGGCTCTTGCTCACTTTTGCAGGACCGACACACCGGCGAAGCGTTTGGCATTACTCGTACAGGAGCATTGTCGAGAGGCCCAACACTTTGACGCCGCCATCAGCAAGCGAGTCCTGGCACTTGGAATCAGAGCGGGCGCGTGAGTTGTCATTCCCGTTGCCTTCCTTCGCTCTGAGCCACAGGAAGATCTGCAATGACTTCGCGGAACTATCGACACGATCAAAGTGCACTCGCGTCGAGGCGCACTCCTTCACGCTGCCAAAGAGTCCCGCCCATCAGGCTTGGAAGGGAGTCTCGTATGTCAACGAAAACATCCTGGATCTTTTGATACGGTTGGACAGCTTGATCAACCGAAAACGCTCCTGAAATTATGCATCAGATTGTGAGGACGGATTGTGCGAGCAAGCGGCGCCTGAATTCTGTCGATCCGACATTCTGTCCAAGATGCCGATGTCCCGTTACGAGGCCTTCCACCATCCGCCCGATATGTCGGAGATTCCTGCAATTCTCTGTCGACGCAAGTCCGGAGGCACAGCAAACGTGCTTCAAATCAGTATGTCTTTGAGTCAGTGCCGACGTTTTCGAGAGACCTCGATGGCGCGATGGCTCGGTCTCGACGATGACGCATGCATTGCAGCATCGTACCGCCCGCCTATGCAGACTGCGGTTCCACGACCAGCTGACTACCCTCTCCCAGCTGTCCCAGCTTGATCTCTCCTACCCTCAACCTCGTCCAGCCGTGTTTCGACCTGATCGTCTTCCTGTATCCCTTTCTCCTCTTCAGCTTGAATTTTGTTTCGACAGGACCCCGCGTGTGTTCCAGCACCGTCAACTCGCAATCCACGACCTCGTTTGGTATGTTCGGCAACTCCCTCGCATCCCAATCCATCCGTTTCCGCAAGAGCTTGGCGTCCGCTGCCGGCGCTCGGATCGCATAATCCCGGCACCCGACTTCGGATATACGCGTCAACTTGAGCGTCGTTCCGGGTGCCTGTAGCGGTCGGAGCGTCGGAAGAGTGATGATGTCGCGCGGGTGAAGGAGGTATGACCGAGAGTGTAAACGCGCAAT
Source organism: Papiliotrema terrestris (assembly GCA_019857685.1). Classification (NCBI taxonomy): domain Eukaryota; kingdom Fungi; phylum Basidiomycota; class Tremellomycetes; order Tremellales; family Rhynchogastremaceae; genus Papiliotrema; species Papiliotrema terrestris. The sequence goes on along the minus strand of JAHXHD010001131.1, from coordinate 587 downwards.
GAGGTAAATCCCGGTTGTGCTTGTCGATTGGGAGCGGAGAAGGTCAATTGCCGAGGAGATGGATGTAGGGAGTTGTTGAAGCGCGGCGGGCTGGTATGGGATGATCGGAGGCAGCGTCGACAGTGCTGATGGCCGGCGGGGAGCTCGTGCGTCGCGCTTCGCCGGTGTTGAGGTGGACGTCGAGGAAGACGCCTCGGCGACAGGAGGCAGAGAGGTGGTCGGTGGAGGAAGGGGTGCGGTGGTTTGGAGGTGTCGCAAGCTGGGCAAGCGCGATGAAAGAGCTGTATTGTTAGCTGATACGATGGATCAGTCTCGGTCAGCTCACCCTGTGATATTCTTGTTCGTCCCGACATTGTTGTGATGATGCGTGAACTCGTGTGCTGTGCTACAAAGTGGATATGCTCGTCAACCTGAAACCGTCACTGAACCCCGAAGTTGTTGGATAAAATGGAGAAATAATGGAATAAGGGAGGAGGGAATATAAACTGCCACACCCGTGTGTTCCGGAGCGGTTGTACGCAACGCCGCAAATCGCCGTTAACGCATCCCATTCCCACCCTGAGCCGCCCGTCCGACCCCCTGTGCTC